>JASDQU010310120.1:37253-58756 GCA_032191745.1 Picea mariana | reverse complement strand
TCCATGAATATTAATAATAATTCATGTGCACTTAATTAATTTATTTTCCATGAATATTAATAATAATTCATGTGTACTTGGTATTTTGGCGTTCATGTAATATATCCCTCCTCTACATTGACTAGGTATTATGACATAGGTTATTCCATGGTGTCAAGGTGTATGAGGCACTTATATGAAACTTTACGACACTTAGGGCGAGGTACCTAGGTGTGCAAATTTAATGTGTAACAAAATGCCCCCTAAAGTGTGAGGTCAGAAGAGAGAATGATGCATGGAACACTTTACAAATATTTAAAGAAAGGGTATTGACATAGAGAACTTGATAGAAGATGCACACAAACATCCAACAAATATTATGACATGTTTCAAACCCAAGGTAGGCATACCTATGCTTAGGTGATAAAGACTTGCAAGATATGGCCGCCATAAAATACACTGCGGATCCATAATTATATTGACAAAAAGGTATAGCCACTGAAGATACACTGTGGATCTATACTCCCATGAGTTGAACTGATCGTAGCCATAAAGAATACATAGTGGATCCATGAGATGAAAAGACATAGCCACGACCAATACAAAGTGGATCTATGTAACAACATATGTGTCAATGTTCAAGAGAAACTCCATCACAACCTGGGAAAAGTACATATCAGAGTGATCACTCAACCCAGGGTATTCTTATCGATCTCGATGTCCATGTGAATAGATGTCTTGATGTCGAACATGGCAGAAACCACTTGATTACTTGTCAATGATGTAAACCGTTAACAAGCGTGAGGGAGATCACCATTGATGTCAATGATTCCCAAGGTATTCTAGTACATTCCAACAAATTTGAATGGATGAGATGAAGTCGAACATCCATGGAATCATCTGATCAGAGGTCAATAATGTAAACCCACCGTTGAACATGAGGAGGCCTGCCATTGAGGCATGTAGGTACCAAATTACTGACTGGTTTCTAAGTCTAGTTCCTGGATAATGTGTTGAAGTCGACAGGAGTAGACTCGTCGAAGGAGGGCCTTGATGTATCCCCCATCAACAACACGAAATAGACACAGAGATGCAATTGGTAGATCAAATGAACATGGACTGACATGGGTATTGAAACAAGATATTTGTGATGGCTGACTCTCGAGGTAGATACTTCCCTTGAACACTGAGGCACAACAAGATAAACATGACCTGGACCAAAACACGATGATACAGTGGATACTGTGACTTTTGTCGGGTGACCCAAAGTAGTAATAAAAACTCAGAGGATTGGTCCAGTGCAGAGGTTCAACGGATTAATATGAGAGTAATGAGAAAGTGTCGTATTCAAGGGTGACTCTAAGAGTTACAAAAAAATGGTAATGTTCTCAAAAATTGCTTGGCTTGCTTCCTTCAATTTTTTCCCCCATTTTTGTGGTGGGAAATCCCCCTACGGACTAGCACTTAGGGTTATATTATGCATGCAGATAATACCGAAAGAATCCTAATTTCTACCATCATCCCAGACTTAATCTCCATTTCTTTTAAGAAAATATATGGTTAAATGAACATACCTTGTTCCGGATGTTCGATGTCAATCCTTCTTCACACTTGATCACTTGCTAGCAACTATCCTCCCAAGAATGAACTGTGTAAAAAACAAGAAACAAACTCTACATGCATTTGTTCTATAGATTAATGGGTTAGAGATTCAAACATATATTCACTAAACTTATGAAGAACTCATATAGTGGGACGGGAAAAGAATTTCTTTATTATTAACTTTAATGAATCAACTTACAATGTTGAGACCAACCACTACTCTACGAACTTGATCCTGGGCTCCTCTTCAAATGTCCTCCAACTTTTTTTCTTTGTATCTCTCTTTTCACAAGGATGGCTAAAGGGTTGGGACAATGGGAATGTGCAATTGGGTAGGGTTTCTTTACTCTTATTCTCCTCTTCCAAATGGGACCCCTAACCCTTCTTTTATAGGCTAGAAGAAGCTAGGTATTTGGATGAATCCTCGGCCATGCATGGCTGGGAGTTTCAGTTAACTCACCCAAAGCTCTGTGTTCCATCGGCAACTTTCATTTTTTCATGCTTTTGTAAGTACATGTGGGTTGTTTTGGGGCAGCTAGCATGTACACGTGTGCAGTAATGAAGTAGGGCACGTGGGCCCTTGTAAAAGAGGTTTTTTAAAGAGTTGTTCAGCAGTGCTTTGGTAGAGAAGGGATCTGAGATGGCCTGATGCCAAGTAAGCATGTATGGTGCAAATTAGGGTTATAACAGATGCCCCCTAATGTGTGAGGTTAGAAGAGAATCTGATGGATGAAATACATTACCAATATTTACTAATGTGCCGAGAAAGTGAGCCTAGGGACCATGAACTAGGAGGTGTCGTCTGCAAAATAACAAATGTCTCACCAAGGCAGGCATACCCATGCTCGGGATAGAATAGAATCATGGATACCAATCAAATACACTTTAGATCCATGTCAAATAACTATATAAAGGGTAGCCATGAACAATACACAACAGAGCTACATCTTGAAATCAAAAAGATATACATATAAAGTATCCATCTTCTAGAAGTTGATACGGCTTGATGGCTGGAAATGAGGTCTTCATAGCTCATGCAACAACTTAAAAATATTCAAAACTTGGGTAGGATTTTAATATGAGTGTATGACTTCACTACCCATAGGTCTTCGACGACTCGTCGGTCATGAACTAGAGAATCTTGATGATCAGACTGAAGGCTTCATTGATTTCGAACAAAGACTTGATTGGACGTTTAGGATGGCCAGGTATGAGGGCAAGAGACAAATTGCAGAGGGGCTAAATCAAGCTTGGTAGAAACTTCCCTTGGACAATGGAACAACAAATGATGAGACTTAGGAAACATGGAATTAATCATAGGTTTACAAAGTAGGAGGCAACGCAAACTCTCCATATGTTTGTAAGAATAACCAAACGGAGGAGGACACAAATCTATGTAGTGAGAACAACTTCCTAAGGTCGTATTACATCCCATAGTTTGATGAAAAAACAGACATATGTGCTTTATCCAAGGGTGACTCATTATGCTTCCAATAAAGAAAATACTTTTCCCTTCCTCTTTTTGGGGTATATTTGATTTTTTTTTTGTCTTTTTCAATAATTTTGGAAAAAATAATAAAGGAATGTTATGTTACAATGGAGGAACGAGTGTTACAAACATACAAGTTCAAAGCACAAGGACAAGACTGATGTTCAGATTAATGTTACTCGAAAAAAATCCTCCAGGGGCCAAGGGTGTTAAGACATAGAAGCAAAGTGCTACAAGGCTGGCATATAAGCTATGGGAACGTGGTTAACAAAATAGACAATGGTAACGTCCTTCGATGTAAGTTTAACAAGCCCAGAGAAGGTAAGCTCGATGGTTTTTCATATTTAGATATTTTGAAAAAACATAAAAGGAGACTCCATTGGGGTACCTTTTTCGAAGATAGTCTAGTCGATTAAAAAAAGGGATAAACTAGCACCGACAAGACGTCTATTCAAAACCATTTTAACGAGCGTGAGAAAGAAAAGGTCACTCAACCATTTTTTCATTTTTAAGGAGACTGAAAAAAGCTTAACTATGGACTCCATTAGGAATGTTCTTTTGGACCAGTTTAATGAGTGTGAAAGAATAAGGTCACTCGACAATATTTTCAATTTTAGGGAGTCTGAAAAGAGCTTAACTATGGACTCCATAGGGGTTCCTTTTTTGTAAATTTAGTCCCCCAGGCCCGAAAAAGGGTTAAAATGATACCTGGGAGTACTCTTCTAGAGAACTAAAGTTCCATAGAGTATACCTTTGTTCGTACAATTGACCGTCTAGACCAAAAAAGGGGTAAACTACTGTCGGACAGACGTGACTTCAAATTTCAATTTAACGAGCATGAAAGGCCACAAGATTGCTTGTCAATATTTTCATGTTTAGAGGGTCTGAAAAGGGCTTAAAAGAAGACTCGTATAGGTTACTTTTCTCAGTTAATCCGGACGAGATCGAAAATCATAAATGCAGTCTCACTGGATGTTGCTTTCAGATCTCAAAGTGAGCTTGAAAAACAACAAAGTTAGCTCATGATTGACACTTTGTGGGTCGATGTCGGGTATCTCCTCGGGGGAGCAGTATTCTCCGACGAAAATATTGTCTACGACACCATGGTTTCTGGAGATATTTATCGATATGGTTTCAGTGATGGTTTCCATATTACCCTCAGCATAGACCTCATTTGTAGCTAAGGGATTAATAGGACAAGACCTATCTCCTGTCATAGTGAAAGTGAATTCCCCTGCTTTGATTCTACTTAAAACTGGGAGGAAGTATGATCTGTGATGAATATCACCCAAGGGTTTGTCCAAACTAGTCATTGCTTCATTTACTGCTTCGTCAGAGGGAAAGACTAAGTCTAACGAATCGGTGTCAGCGAGAGAACCTTGAGCCCAAATAGGCTCTAGAAGTGGCTCGAACTCTTGTGTAGGAGTTGGATCTGTGTTGTCCGAAGCTTGCTGGACTAAAGAGTACGCTACTTCAACTATAGACAAGGGCATGGACATGCTCGGGTGTCCTGTCCCATCCATCNGGATCATTGAAGTAAGTCATGCAGAATGACGAAACTTGATAAATCTCAACCTTATGGTGATTGGATATAAACTTGATATCGCCTTGAGGGGGCAAGTAATAGAAGGTACCCATCAAAGATGGGCACAAACCAACCCCTATGTTGACGACACCTAGTTGAGGATTATAAATCATTGGGACCATGGATGCCCCCAATGAAGGGTTAGGTCTAGAGAAAGACAATTGATCGATGGTCACTATCTGGCCCTTGTGTGTGAACAACAAGACCTGGAAAACTGTAGCAACCACAACTTGCATGGAATAATTTCAACTCCTTCCTAACAAGAGGTTATAGTTGAGGGGTGCATCGACTACCTCTACCTCGACACACACGGTCTTCCCTCCTAACTGCATGGGGAAAGAGGGAATGATGCCATGTGGTCATAACGAACGACCATCAAAAGCAGTGAGGAGAGTAGGTGACAGAGACAAAATGGGTTGGACAATAGCCTTCCAACATGCCAACGACATAACGCATGTCAAGGCTCCCTCATCAACCACCCTACAAAAGATATTTTGAGTAAAATGTTTCATGGGATAAGCAACTACTATCTGAAATGCTACGTGGTAAGGAAAATGAGGTTTTAGGTCGGTTGTATCCAGCATGATTGTACCCAGATTACAAGTCTTGGTATATCCTAAAGTGGTTAACAAGGATTTCCTCTGGGAAGGGCAGCTTTGGAGGACCTCCAAGTGGACATATCACAAGGGGTTTGTGACAAATCTTCCATCACAGAATAGTTCTAGGTGGCCCTTGCATTGGGACTGTGAAAATATTTTTTGAACGTGCCTTTGGGGATGCATGTTATTGTTTTGCCCAACGTCTTCTCAATCTGTAGAGGAAGAGATGGGAGTTCGGCTTCTTTTCCCTTCTCAGAATTTCTTGGTTTACTATAGTCATGCAATCTATTCGATATAAAAGCATCACCCTTCACCATATATACATTCACAGATGCAGGGTTATTCGAAGACGGATAGGGTCCATGGCTGCCCCCGTCCATGCTTGCAGAGGCTTGGGTTAGATTTTTCCCATGTTGAAATGGATTGGTTAACATAACAGGTTGTTGCCGCGTCACAAAATTTTGGGATTCTGCAAGCCGAGGACATAGATGGGTCGAGTGGTCTTCCATGCATAAGTTGCATGGATACCTCACCTTTTGTTTCACAGTGTTGTCCCCGCCAGCATTATCGGTAGGTTTATTATCCCCCTTACCCTTCTTTCGTTGTTTTTTCTTTCCTTCAGGCTACTAGGTGGCCTTTGTATTAGTCGATTGCACTGTGTATACATCTGACATTTTGATAGGGGGAGTAACCAAAGCAGTAGTTTGGTTGGTCATTGTGTGTTGTATAGACAACTGTTGCAACTGCTTCGTCAATTGCTTAACAGGATTTGTTTGTGCTGAACCAACAATACCGTTAGCATGTGGTCTAGCTCTCTGTCTGGTGTTATCAATTATTGAACGTGGCACATCTGGCAAGATCTCGTATAATAAACCGGACTAAGAATATATTATCTCAAGTTGTTGAGCTCTCATGATGGTGTCTTCTTCAGAAAATACTCCCGACGTCACGACGTCTTTGGACAATTGTGGGACCAAAGATTGAAGGAACCACTCGAGCAGGAATGCTGGTGGGATTGGTACCTTAATTAAACTCTTTTGGCATCTCCATTCTCGGATGTGATCAGAGATATGGTCCACTTTTGTTTATGAGAAATTGGCCAGCAATTTGGTGCTAGCATCGTATCTCACAGGTAACTGAAAATGGTTAAGGAAAGCCATCTCTAGTTCACCGAAGGAAGAGTATCTTGAGTGATCGAGCTCAATGTACCATTTCACGGCACTCCCAATGATAATACATTGAAACAATCACAATTGTACAGGGTCATCTTTCAACGAGTTAGATGAGCACCAAAGATGGAAGGTAGTCACATGATCTCCTGGATCTTCGTTAGGATTGGCTTCAAACTTTGGGATGTCCAAAGGCAAGTTTGTCGGCATAGAATTCCAACATGGATTGTGACAGATAGGGTCATTCAACAACCTTGTCAATTCTGGCAAATGCAAGGTTTCCAGGAAGGGTAGTTTTGGTTGTTGGTGATAACTTGGGAAAAAGGGGCCTAGAGTTTGACTGGCACTAGGTTGCGAGGAAAAGTTTGGCTGCTGACCTGGGTTCTGGTAAAAACCATGGCCATATCCAACGTATGGATTTTGCGTGTGAAGAGACATCATCGGGTGATTTCCAAAATAGGAAATAGATGGTTGGGCATGCATTACATTTGAAAGACTTTGGGAAGGATTGCCTCATGTCGGTCCCATGGGGATAGGCATAGTGCTTTGTCCAGGGTTCCATTGATTGTGAAAAGAATTACCCTAGATCAACATTCCTGATGAGGGAACAGATCCCTGCCAATAATTCCAAGGCCCTGATGTGGAAGAAGTTCTTGGGTGTGCCCCCTGTGCAGGAATAGTACCCTGCATAGGAATAGGTTGTCCGAAACTAGGGTTTCCCCCAGTTGGGAAAGTAGCTGACAAGAAGGTGTTGTTACCAAATGCACTGAACAAAGAAAACGGTGTCAAACTTACGAGCATATTATGTGAAGGTGGTCCTTGACTCCCCTCTCCAAGTAAACTATGGTGTGCAGGTGGCCTGACGGATTGTTGATGTGTGCCACCGAGTGAAGGGGACGAAGGAGGTATATGAACTGCCCTGTAAGGGAAAGAATTAAAAGGAGTAGGAGTATCCCCCATGTGTCCTTGCAAAGGAGCATTAGAGTTCCCTACCCCCAGACTTAAATTCTGTGAAGTGGAGTAGGAAAGTACAGGACTTATACCTAAACTAGGCATCCTGTATGAGAACGAAGGGCCTGTCGCACTTGGTGTGAAAGGGGTTGTGGCCACCGTCAAAGACGGGATCGGACCACTGTGCAATGGAGAGGCATTCGAGACCATAGTGGCTTGGACTGGTGATGGTGGGTTAGGAGGTGGAAACTCTTCTATCATGACAACTGTAGTGGGAATTGAAGAATTCCCAGAAGGAGTAACAACATTTGTTTCCATTGTTCCGTGCGACACTATTTGACACTTGTAAGGATGAATCGGTACAATGGTGGTTGCAGAAAGATCAGTGGTGGAGGTTTCAACCAGACCAAAATCTTTCACTCCAAGGTCTAAAATGGTTGATTCCTTTGGATGTTGGTCGGGCACAATTTCTTATGACCTGGTCGCTTTAAAAGACCCTTGTTGGTCTAGTTTTTGCCTTAGTGGTGGAGGGGTTGGCTCTAGTGTAACCGACGACAGACCAAGAAGCCTTTGTGAATGGTGGAGCTCATTATCCTCCACTGTGTGAGAATATCAAAGACACTCTAGGGTAGTCTAACTGTTCAAAGACAACACACACTAAAAAAGTCCCTATAAGATAAGACAGGAAAACACTAAATTAATTGGAAGAATAGTTACAACAACCAACACTAGAGAAACTTACCGGTGCAAGTGCAACTCAAAAAGAGAAGAACCATTTGGGTATACTCTGAAAATCATGGCCCGATGTCTGTCTTAGGTACCACACTTTACCCCCTCAGTCACCTATGTATGTCCCTAACAAAGATAGGAAACTAGGTTGCCAACACGCGAACAATCACCAGACGGGTACAGTCGAAAGTTAGGTAGACCACAATGAGCAGGATATTGAGCTCGAAACCTACCAAGGGTATCGAGAGAAAGTGGTCCGGAAGACAAATGAGGACCTCAAACGGATTTGAGACCCACAAAGATACGTGGAAAATGCAATCGATGGAATCCCAAGACAAGCCCTGTATATGTGTTCTCAACTACGATTGGTCCAGCTTTGGAGGGGTTATCTCTGCTACCTTTATGCATGTGACCTTGTGTTTATCCCCTATGTTAGAGGGGGGTCCTGGATAAATTTCACGATACTGGACTTGGACACTCCCTAGCTTAGACTCCAATGTTTGATTTTAATGGCCTTGAAGAGTTTCCTATCCAATATAATCCAAGGCCCTAATCTTGAACTAGTTGGTTAACCCTACAAACATAAAAGTCTAATGAATTTTAGATTTTAGCGTTAATTTTATGGCTTATATTATGTCAAGGGGTATGAAAGTGAAACTAGTGATGTTTGAAAGACGAATGTAAAAATGAACAGAAAGCTGGAAACAAAAACCTTTACTGAACGCAAATTTTCAACAACTTTTCAAAAAAAAAAAAATTTAAAGAATTTTCTAAGATCTTTTGAACAACAAACTTAAAGCAGGATTTCAATTGACTACGAGCTACTTACAATCTAATTAAACTATCAAGAACTTAATAAAGAAAAGACTTTTCCCTGGTTACTAATGAAAAACAACACTTTTCAACCAATCAAAGAAATGAAAGATTTTTTTTTATTTGAATGCTCACAAAGCAAAAATGAAAAATATCAACAAGTCAAAAACCAAGAAAACTTTTTGGCCCAATCACATATCACAGAGAATCACTGCAAGAAATCACACACTAGAAACTTAAAAAATGACTCTCACACTTGTCTAAAAACCCTAAAGAAAATTTTGATGAAAACTTTTTTAAATGAAAAAAGAAAGCTATGGCTGAGATCAAAACTAAGCTACTGACTGTTGGGACAGAGATTCAAAAACCTGAGAGGTATAACTCTTGTCAAGGGAAAGGATGACTGCCTCACCCTCAACAAAAACTATCCTGCACAAGAACACTCCTGACAATTCAACAGCAAGCATGTGCACGTGAGCTGCATAGAGCTAGAGGGCGTGTACACGCATGATGGCCTTATACAAGCTACATGTATCTCTAAAACTTTGAAACAAATAAAAATAGATAATCCAAACCAGGAAGAGACCACTGATATTGAGAACTTTGATCTCTTGAAGTCTTAGACACTTTCTTTAACATAAAAAAGAAAACAATGTAAGGAAAAAATTCGTAAAACAAACCAATCTGAGATGAACCCTAAGCTATAGACTGCAAACAACCAAGACTAGAAAGAGTTCTAGAAAACCCCTGAGAATGAATGATTCTAATAGGGAAGAGGATGATTGCCTCAAAAATTCTCTGTAATCATACATGCTACTGTTACTTCTTCAGCTAGCGTTTACACGCGGGGTGTAAGAAAGTAGGGCGTGGGTACACACGTGCAAACCTTATGCAGGCCACGTGTACCTCTGTGGGTCTCGGAAAAAGTTATAGTTGAGCAAAGAAATAGATATAGATGGTATGGAAAACCAGAATCTCTGTCAACTCAAACTTTGCAGAAACTTCAAAGAACAGGAAAGAAAACCAGTCTTTTAAAAATACCCAAAAATATTTCCAGGAACCCTAGAGACCTCCCCAGTATGGTTGCCAATTCTGTTGAGGTGGGAAATCCCCCTATGGACTATCACTTAGGGTTATATTATGCATGCAGATAAGACCGAAAGAATCCTACCTTCTACCATCCTCCCAGACTTAATCCCCATTTCTTTTAATCAAATACATGGTTAAACAAACATACCTTGTTCCGGATGTTCGATGTTGATCCTTCTTCACGCTTGATCACTTGCTAGCAACTATCCTCCCAAGACTGAACTGTGTACAAAACAAGCAACAAACTCTACATGCATTTGTTCTATAGATCAATGGGTTAGAGATTCAAACATATATTCACTAAACTTATGAAGAACTCATATAGTGAGACGGGAAAAGCATTTCTTTATTATTAACTTTATTGAATCAACTTACAATGTCGAGATCGGCCACTGCTCTACAAACCTGATCCTAGGCTCCTCTTCAAATGTCCTCCAACTTCTTTTCTTTGTATCTCTCTTTGCACAAGGATGGCTAAAGGGTTGGGACAATGGGAATGTGGAATTGGGTATAGTTTCTTTACTCTTATTCTCCTCTTCCAAATGGGACCCCTAACCCTTCTTTTATAGGCTAGAAGAAGCTAAGTATTTGGATGAACCCTCGGCCATGCATGGTCGGGAGTTTCAGTTAACTCATCCAAAGATGTGTGTTTCGTTGGCAACTTTCCTTTTTTCATGCTTTTGTAGGTACACGCGGGTTGTTTTGGGGCAGCTAGTGTGTACACGTGTGTAGTAATGGAGTAAGGCATGTGGGCCCTTGTAAAAGAGGTTTTTTAAAGAGTTGTTTAGTAGTTCTTTGGAAAAGAAGAGATATGAGATGGCCTAATGCCAAGTAAGCATGTATGGTGCAAATTAGGGTTATAACACCCATCCAGATAGATGAGTACCTCTTTTTAATTAAACGAGCTTGAGGAGGGTAGCACATGCTCGATATAACTGACCTTTGGTAAGTTCCTCTTCCTTTGTTTAACGAACTGGAAGAAGTAAGAGTTCAATCCCATATGGGCCCTTCAGTGTATGATTTTTTAACGAGTCTAGAGAAGGTAAACTCAGTGGTTTTTCATATTTAGAGAGTTTGAAAAGAACTTGAAGGTGACTCCAATGTTGTCCTTTTTTGTAATGTTGATCTCGCGAGGCCGAAAAAGAGATAAATTATCACTCGAAATATACCCTTTCAAACCTTTTAATGAGTGTGAAAGGAAGAAAGATCAGTCAACAATCGTTTCATGTTTAGAGAGTCTGAAAAGAGCTTAAAGACGACTCCACGGGGTTCCTTTTTTGTGTATCCATACAGGTCTGAAAAAGAGATAAATGTTTACACAGATGCATTCTCATGTATTTACTAGCACGAGAAAGAACAAAGACTAAGCTCGGTATGCCCCCATCTTGAAAGCTAGTGGCTTAACTCCAGAATGATCATCAAATGCTGGAGACATGCCCTCCAAGCTTCAATTCATTCACCGACTTTGAGGTTGTCACCAATTTCTCTACTAGATGAGAAAAAGGAGAAGGCTGGATGAAAAGAAGGTTCAAGATAGGTGACTATTTCATTTTTTAATGAGCTTGACACAGGAAAAGAACTATGCTCAATGTTCCGGGTTCGATCCCCAGATTGTTGTTTCATTTTTTAATGAGCTTGCTACAGAGAGGAAAACTATGCTCAAAGCCTCTATTTCATTTTTTAGCAATATTTCTACAAAGAAGAGAAACTATGCCATAGCCTCTGTTTCATTTGTTAACAAGCTTTCCATAGAGAAGAGAAACTATGCTTGTTACTTCTTCTTGATCATGGCTTCCAAGAGGATAATTCTCTGGAAGGACACTATGTCAAGGGACAAAACTCAGTCATGGCTTCCAAGATATCTTTGTTGGATGGAAGATAATCACTCTAGAAGGAACATGTGTCGAGGTCTGTGACAGGGGTAAGGAGATCAGGCTCCAATATTCCTACTAAAGAAATCACCATGTCAACTACCAGATCCAAATCATTGGAAGTGGAAGGTATGGGAGATGATAGAAAATCGACATGAGGAGGGGAGATAGACTGTATATCTTCCTGAATTTCTTTATGAGGGTGGAGAAAAGAGGATTGATGATGGTTATCATCCCGAGGTAGCTCGTCAATGCTCAAAATTTCCATGATAGATTCATCCAAGGGAAAAGTTGGGGAAATGTAATCGATCGCAAACAACAAGGAATGCAACCGTGATTGCATCAAGGAACCGTCAGGTGCCAGTAGATGTTGGTCATTCGATGAGGGAGAAGTGGATTGGATAGAAACGTATGATGTTTTGGCTGGACTAAGTGGCACGGTGTCACCTAGTGCATTGAAGTCCAATGGGCTAGGTACAATCCAAGGGTCAGATGATTCCAAAGATTGATAAGCTGCGATCGAAATCATATCGATAGTGGCAATATGATGTGTAGTCAGTGGAAGTGGTGCAGGGAAGGTACCCATGAGGCTAGAATCTTTCATTAGTCTAACACTGATTATTTCATACGTGATCTTGTGGTCTCCCAAGAAAGGAATATTTTTGGTAGCAGGAACGCGAGCATCGGTCATGCAGAAATCCAACTGATCAATAGTGACAATTTTGCCTTGATTAGGAAATTGTACAAATCGAAATACCGACGAGGCAATGACAGTCATAGCATAAAACCAACTTCTTCCAAGTAACAAGTTGTAATCGAGGGGAGCATCGACCACCTGAACATCAACAGTAATATTTTTTCCACCCAATTGGATGGGAAGGGACTATAAAAGCCCATGGGGATGAAAACCTCACCCATCGAAGGTGCGTAATATCGTTAGGGATTTGTTGAGTGTGGGTGATTTTAAACCTTTCCAACATGCAAAATACATGAAACAAGTTGAGTCTCCCTCATCCAAGATAGTTCGGTGGATTTGTTGATTGTGAACAACAACATCAACTTGGAAAGAAAGTTTTCTACATTGACTAGGGAAATGCTATAGAACTTCTAACACAGACATAGCACATGGTGCTTGAGCCAAATATTCAACAATGTTGTAGTTTTGGGATGAACGTGAACTAGGATTAAAGGTAGCTTTACGTATAGTGATTTTAGGAGGGCATAAGATAGAGTTGAATGTCAGCTTCTCAATCTGAAGTGGTCTAGATGGAGGATTAACCGATGCAAGACTAACGGAGGATGGTGATGGATCCGGTAAAGTACTAGTACCATTAGTGTCTTTTCCTTTGTTAGGGTTACCTTGTGTGTCATATGTCTTAGAGAGAGTGGTCAAATTAATCCCATTAAACATATAAATATGTGCACTCGATGAGGCCTCATCATGAGGATGGCTAGAACTGCCCCCAGGAGAGGGGGTTTGAGAAACCATGGAATGCTACTGTGGAAAAGGTTGAGTAAGTGCAGCGGGTTGTGAATTTCCTTGGAAAATTTTGGCCACTTCATTGCGATCTGGAAAGTCTCAAGTTTAGTGATTGTCACCACAAATGATACATGGGGATTTTAGTTTCCGTTCTGGTTTCTTTTTGGTAGCAGGTGTGTGAGCTTGATTTTTTGGTTGTTCATTGTTATTGGTATTTTTCAATTTATTCTTTGGCTTCTTATTACCTCCAGATTGTTTTGAAGGGGTAGATTGAACTACATTCAACTAAGAGATCTAAGTTTGGGGGGAGGTAGATGAGAGTTTGGTCGATTGGGAAGTAGACTGAGCTTTGACGGAACCGATAACACCATCTGCATGAGATGAGGATGATGGCTTAGATGGATTGGTATTAGCTCGAGAAGCATTCTGAAGAAAATCATACAAAGTACCAGATTGTGAATAAACCAAAACTAAGTACTGAGCCTGAGTGATGGCTTCTTTCTCCGTGACCGTGCCACCCATAGCAACATCGCGAGCGATCGGGGGTAAAAGTGATTTAGTAAACCATTCCACCAATAATATGTCAGGAATGATTACCTTGATCATCCTTCGTCGTCATATCCACTCATGAATATGGTCAGAGATATGCATGGATTTAGTTTGATGAAGGGAGGTCAAGAGTTTAGTACCCATCTCATAGAGAATAGGTAGTTGAAAGCGTGTGAGGAAAGACATGGCAAGGGAATTGAAATTATGAAAAGAAGCACATGGTATTTCAATATACCACTTTGCTACTGAGCCTGTAAGTGTTCGCTAGAAAAGATGCAAACATATAGAATCATCCATGAGGGAGTTTGATAAACACCACAAATGGAAAGTCATCACATGGTTGTTTGGATCTTCGCCATATTTTCCATCAAATTTCAGAATATCAGAAGGAAGTTTAGCTGGAATGACTGGCCAAACTGGTGAATGAAAAATAGGATCATTAGTTAACCGAGACAAGTCTGGGAGATCTAGAGTTGCAAGGAAAGGTAGTTGTCGGTTAATTTGTAGATGATACTGGTGTGGCATAGGAACACCAGTAGGACCATAAACTGGGTTAGATGGATAGTTGTAACCAGTAGGCCCTCCTACATATGGTTGTTGCTGGCTAGGATAAGTAGGATTTGATGATGGATGAGAAACATTTGCATAACCCAGTGGGTTTTGAGCATTATAGGCCAGGTGATTTGCTTTCCCATAAGGAGGATAAACATTTTTCCCTTGAGGATGTTAAGGAGTAGATCCCAGAGGTGGATACACATTAGACCCATGAAGAGGATAAGGCTATGGTCCCGGAGAACTCCAGGTGGTGTTTGGGATGCTGCCCGGATAAGGTTGTCTGTAAGATGCTTCGGAAGGAACATGATGTGATACTCCTCCTAGTGGGTTATGATAGGAGTGACCCCCAATGTGGGGTTGAATAAAAGTTCCTCTTGAATATACTCCCCAGGATTGTGAAGGGTTTCCAGCAAACGAAGGTTTCCCCCCTTCCAGTGGTGGATTAATGACCAGGGTATGACTGGAAAATGAAGGTTGCCTTCCAGGAGGAGCATGAAAATGGGTTTGTCCCCTGGTAGGGGTAGGCCCATTGTATAATGGTAGTCCTCCAGGAGGGAAAGGTTCGTTATATGGTGGTTTCCCTCCAGCCAGTTGTGGTTGGCTAGCAAAGGTCTACATTCTCGGATGAAAATATGTCCCAGCAGGATCATGTGGAACATGTGGAGCTGTAGAGTAAAAGCTTGTAAAAATGGGGGTAGGGATTGAAGTGCCTTGGAGATGAGTGGAGGTGATGAGTCCAACATTAGGATGGACTTGTGCTAATGTAACAATAGGGTTAATGACTTGATCAACTGGGTGATTCATGGTTTGACCGGATGCTCCTGTTTCACCGGAAGGGTCATGAGGATGAAAGGGTTGTCGAAAGGATTTGAAATACTCATAAATATTGCGTCCTGATGAAGTCCTCCATACATAATGAGCATGTGTGGAATTTGTATATACTACGGTGCTAGGATGAACAGGAGTCCTATACTCATTACCAAAGGTTGGTTCTATGGATCCCATATATGTTTCGGTAAAATTTCTCTCCGGCAGTCATGGGACCTTTTCATCTATGGCGTTCCCAAGGGAGTATAAATGAAGAAAAAGTGGTTCGAGAGGGGTTACTGACACAGATGTAGCATGAGGAGTGGGATTTTAAACTGTAACCAAAGTGCCTTATGAGTTATCTAATGAAGGAGCAGTAACACTTCCAGCGTCAGATTGATTTTCTACCTCTCCATGGTAGTTGTCTTCTAGAGGGTTAGGAGGTAAAGGTTGATAGCCTTCTAGAGGCATCCATTGCATCCTACATGATCAACGAAGACCTTTATCATCTATATTCTCAATTTTGGAGAATAACAGAACACACTGAAAATCTAGGGCCACAAAACTTCTCTCGATGATCGTACTAGTTGGTGATGAAATCCAACGTCACGTGATCAAGTCAAGAAGGGGCTAGGATATGGTGGAATAGTTACAATGGTGACCTACTTAATGGACTTTCACCTTGGTGCAAGATTCCATGTAGTAATTGTGGATTTACCCTCCAAGGAGCCCGAGTGAGTTTGACCAATGTCTGTTCCAAGTACAGTGAGACTTCCCTTCACTGTCACCTTGTGTAAGTACCTAAAGATTATGGCAACTAAAGACAACAATTTGTAGTTATCCCCTGGGCGGGTATAGTCAACAGTCTAATCCAAACGTATGGGTAGGATAACAAGTCCAAAATCAAACCGAGAGGATCCCACACATAATCATGGGTATACCTTCAAGTGACCCCCAATATACAATCCAACCACTACAAACAATTGAACCACGGAGGAATAATCTCCGTAATTCATCTGAATGCAACCTCGTACATAAACCCTATGTGAGAGGGGGATCCTAGAAAACTGATACGACAATTGGATTTGACTCTCCCTAGCTCAAGATGCTAATGTTTGTTTTGAAAACTTTGGAGAGTTTTACTCACAGCCTAATCCAATGTGCTAATCCTAGTCTAATGTTGGTGGAAGATCCTAAAAATAAGAAATGTTCTAGATAATATTTTAATTAGTGTTCGTTTTACAGCTGTTCTTTACTCAAAGGGTGTATGAAAGTGAAACTGATGGAACGATGACTAAATTCCCAAAACATGCATAAAAGATGATAATCAATAGTTTCTTTTCAATGAATGTGTATTTAAAGGAAAGAGAAAGAGGTGTTTTCACTATCAAACACTAATATGGAATGTCCTCAATCAATTTGTTCTCAATCAAATCCAATGTAATGCTAAAACATTTCAAAAATGCCTTCTAATATGAAAACCAATCACTGAGATGTATCTTTGTTGTTTGTATGCAAATAATGATTAATTCAATGCAAAAATTCTCTTGCCAACTAACAAGGAGATTCAGACAAGCATAAACAAATTTCACACAAACAACACACCCTCTTGCTATGATTGGAACAAGAAGCAAAAAGAAAACAAAAGATAACAAAGAAAATCAAACAATTCACACAAAAGAGAGATTCTTAAGAAAAATGACCTCAAAGAACCAAATGAGACGATTCACAGATTTCTGATGTCCTTCACCACATTTTTCACTCAGTCAGATAAGAGAGGAAAACGACAAATTGCCTCCAAATCGTAAAGAAAAAATTGCAAAGTAAGGACAAATGTCAAAAAAATCCAAACAAAAGAAGATGAATCCTTAGAAAACAGGGTACTAAAGGCTAATACCAAGATGGACTGAAAGTATGAGACCCTGAGCAAATGTACAAAGCAGAAACTAAACCCAAAAAATTTGAAAAACTAGAGGATTTTTCACAAAAAAGGGGAGCGCTCTGGTGTAAGGGGCACCAGAGAGTTATAACGCTCTGTGTAAGACCTTCAGCGAGCGCTGGCACTTTGATAACAAGGCAGGGGAGCGCTGTACTTCGAAAAACTCAGGAAAATTCTAGAAACTCAAAACTTCAAGAAAATTCAGCCAATCAGGGTGATCATGATGACACAAAGAGGCAATCAAACCATTCTAAGAATACAAAATTAGATGGAGAAGATCAAATGAGTGGGAAAAGGTCCAAGAAAAGATCTGGGAAAGAAAACACAAATCATATTTCCTCCCCAGTGGAGTTGCCAATTTCTTTTGTAGGAAAATCTCCCTGCGGACAGGTAGATCTCCTCTTGAGAGATAGACCCTTAACTCTAATACAGAAGGTGCTTAACATGGAAACTGACTTTATTTTGGATCTAAACAAGTTTATGAACAAAAGAAAAGGAGGAAGGTGTGTACCTTATGAACATCGTTTGTCCCTGCAAGGTCCAGGATGGGCTTCGATCTTGAGCTCCTTAGTAGGTCCTGCAAGACAAACAAAAGTACAAAATACTTCCTACTTAGTTGAGATTAGCTAAAACATAGATCCATATACTACAAACAAACTTATATGGAACAAGTACAAGTTTGAAAGAAACAGGCCAAGCATTGATTGTATTAATGAGAACAACAAGGAAGAATACTTACAACCATAGATGTGAGTGAAACAGCTTCATCAAGCTCTCCTTGTCCAACCCTTACTCAAAAGCTCCATGATCAGAATGACAATACTTTCACTGATTATTCTCCTCCACTTCTCGTGAGATCATAAGTTTGGTATCTCTAAAATCCTCTCTCCCCTCTCCTCCATGGAAATCCCTCATTATATAGGATTTGGATGTTTAACCACCATGGAGAGGATCTCTCATCAGATCCACTAAGAAAGGGATCTCTAAGATATTTAGGGAGAAAATATCTCTTANACTTGATTACTTTCTTTTCCATGAATATTAAAAATGATTCATGTGCACTTGATTCTCACACTTAATCAATTTCTTTTCCATGAATATTAATAATAATTCATGTGTACTTGGTATTTTGGCCTTCATGTAATATATCCCTCCTCCACATTGACTAGGGATTATGACATAGGTTATTCCATGGTGTCAAGGTGTCTGAGGCACTTATATGGCACTTTACAACACTTAGGGCAAGGTACCTAGGTGTGAAAATTTCATGTGTAACAATTGTGTCAGCTAAAGGGGTAAGGATTGATTCCAGTAGGGTTGAAGCTATCCAAACCTTGTCACTTCCTAGATCCAAAAAGGAGGTTCAATCTTTTTTGGGAAAAATTATTTTTTTGAGAAGGTTTGTGTCAAATTTTGTTGAGTTGGTCAAGTATATCACAACCATGTTGAGAAAAGGTAATGAAATCAAATGGACTATTGAGTCCCATAATTATTTTGATCAGACAAAGAAATCCTTGACTGAAGCCTTGGTCCTTATCAGCCCAGACTACTCCAAGAATTTTATTATTTTTTCTTTCGCTTCATTTGATACAGTAACAACTGTTTTATTGCAGAAGAGTGTTGAAGGATTAGAGCAACCCATTTCTTTTTTCAACACGGCATTGAGAGATGTTGAATTAAAATATGACATCATGGATAAGCAGGCCTATGAATTGGTTAAAGTTCTATTATAGCAATATTTACCTCGCCATTGTTATCTTGCATAGACAACCTTTTTCCATTTCCCTATGCATACTTGTCATCCATTTTTTGATGAATCCAAAGCTAAAAATACATATTTTTCCACATATACATGCCCTATCTACTATACAACATGCGTATATGTAGGCTTCTCCACTACAGCCCACGTACATCGGGATTTGTGCCAGAAAATAAAAAAATGAAGTCGGGTTTCAATGTCATGATAGGAGATCTCTTATCCTTGGCCTTCCATATACTGGAAACGTTCCAACTCAGCCCTTCAGTTTCATTTTGAAGGCTATAAGAGAACAATTCTGAGCTATGGAAAAGGAGGACAAAGCATTCAAATTTGAGAGCAAAGTTACTCTAGAGAAATTACTTCATATTGAGTTTGCATCCCTTTGTTCCTCAAGTATGAACGCAGTGTTAAGCCCCCAATCTCGGTCCCTATTGTTGAGAGAACCTCATTGTCTCCCTTCTATGAGCTTGCCTTTGGTGGAGGATTGAAGTGGTGGAGTCCCAGTTGGAAGGAGCTTGGTTTCTTGGTTTCGAACCATGCTGACACGGAAGTCTGTAATGATATCACTTCTGCTGATTATTTATTAATAGAAATACACATTTCTCGTCCTATTGGTATAATGAAAATATATGATTACTATCCATGGTCATGTTTGTAATGTTTATTGATGGATTATGCTATCTAATGTGCTAAACTTTTATATTACCACTATATGCTTGCTCCAATTGCTTGTTGAGAACTTGTCGCAGGTATAAAGTTTTGAGTCGAAGTGCTCAATGATGGACATCTTCAAACGTTGGAACGAGGTAGGCCTTTTTATTATCTTGCTTGCACATTGGTTTATATAAAATATGTTGGAATTGAGTAGATTTCTGTAGTCATACCTGTCTATTGTGGCTTACCCTATCCATCGAGAGTTTTTCCCTCGTAACAGAATTGGCGACTCCATTAGGGAGAGATCTTTTTTCTAAGGGTTGAAGTAATTTTTCTCCTTGTGTTGCTCTTTTGCCTTTGTGTTTCTTGTTGTATCACTGCTTGACATATTTTGTTCACTCTGGGTTTGAGTTTTCACCCTTTTTACCCTTGCTTGGCCTTGTTTTCAAGCCTATACCCTCCCTATTTCATTGACAGTCATGTACAGATGCGTGTTGTCTCACTGCGAGCTACATATATATGCTCTGTTTCCCTGAACAATCGTGTACACCTTATTTCCTTGCTTGGTTTCTTGGTTTCTAGGTGGGATTTGATGATTGTTGAGACTTCTTAGGTCTATGTAGTGCCTGTTGAGCTTCTCTGGTTTGATAGGAAACTTGTTGGAGTTGAATTTTTAGGCATAGTATTTCTCATCTTTCCATTTTTTGATTTGTCCTTGAACTCTGGGTTGTTTTTTTGGCTACTTGGTATTCTGATTGGGTTATTGTTTTACACACAATAGAATTTATATATCAGGTTTCTTATCAGTCCATGCATTTTCTTTTTAATATATTGAAAATACAAAAAAATAGGCATTTTACATTTCTTGGCATTTTTGTCCTCTGAATCTTTATCATTAGCTTAGTGCATTTAGTGAAATATTGCATTTTACTTCTGAATTGCAGAGTTGAAATTGAAAATTGCACTATTTTTATATGCATATCATTCATTGAAAATTAGACTTTGCATTATATTTATATTTATTTTCTTGCAGATTCATAATATCATGAATTTCACTTCCATACCCTTTTTGAGTAATCACGACCAATAAAATTTACAATTTAAACTAAAATTAGTTAGTCATGATTTCATTTTTTAGGGTGCACAAACTAGTCTAGGATTTAGTGCCTTGGAATAGGATTTTGTGAGTAAAATTCTCCAAGGAAATTAAATCAACATATGTGTCTGAGACAGGGAGTTAAGAAATCCATTGTATAAATCATAAGATCAGGAGGATCCACTCACACCGAAGTTAATCACGAGGTCGTGCAAAGTTAGTTGAAAGGATAACCCCCGGATACTCGCCTAGCGTCAGAGATATTTCTGTGGATTTATTCGTATTTGGGGATCTTGCTAGTACCCATACCTCTATGAGAGGCGGTGCTTTCAAGGTTTCGGGCTTTGCTACCCTGCCCATATGGTAATCTATACTTACGACTTCTCACTTGTGCATCAGTTATACAGTGATTTATTAGTTTCTTGACTTAGGTATCTCATAGGTTACATGCAGGGATTATTTTTCTTGTACCCTGGGTCAGATATGGGTCAGATAACACACAACCTTTATGGAAGATTACCTCTCCTGGGGGATTTGACCGACTAGTTGTTAAGCCCACGTGGGCCCCTATAACTGATTCTATTACCTCCAAACTTTAGTGGGGAGTCTCAGGTCCCTCTTGGATGAGACATACCTTCTTTAGCAAGGGAGGCCACTCAGCCACTTTAGCTTGTTTGCATGCATATTGGCCGTTTGAATTTTTAGTATGCTCTTTGACTACTAATTGGCCTTAGGAGTCTCTTTTGGGTTTCATCATCATGGATAGTGGAGTTTTTTTTTCTCCTTCA
>JASDQU010310120.1:3754-29240 GCA_032191745.1 Picea mariana | reverse complement strand
GGCTGACTCTCGAGGCGGAAAATTCCCTTGAACACTGAGGCACAATAGCAGAAACATGACATGGACCAAAACACGATGATACAGTGGACACTGTGACTTTTGTCGGGTGACCCAAAGGAGTAAGAAAAACTCAGAGGATTGGTTCAGTGCAGAGTTTCAATGGATTAATATGTGCGCAAAGACAAAGTGTCATGTTTAAGAGCAACTCTAAGAGTTACTGGTAATGTTCTCAAAAACTGTTTAGCTTACTTCTTTCAATTTTTTCCCCCATCCAGATAGACGAGTACCTCTCTTTTAATTTAACAAGCTCGAGGAGGGTAACACATGCTTGATATAACTCACCTTTGGTAACTTTGTCTTCCTTTGTTTAACGAATTGGAAGAAGTAAGGGTTCGATCCTATATGGGCCCTTCAATGTATGATGGTTTAATGAGTCCAGAGAAGGTAAACTCGAAGGTTTTTCATGATTATAGAGTCTGGAAAAACACTTAAAAGAGAACTCTCTCAGTTCCTTTTTTGTAAAGTTAGTCTCATGATGCCGAAAAAGAGATAAACTACCACTCGAAAGACATTTTCTTCAAATGCTTTAACAAGCGTGAAGAGAACAAGATCACTCGACAATCTTTTCATGTTTAGAGAGTCTGAAAAAAGATTAAAGGTGACTCCAATGTTGTCCTTTTTCATAATTTTAGTCTCCTGAGGCTAAAAAAGAGATAAATTATCACTCGAAAGACACCCTTTCAAAACCTTTAATGAGTGGGAAAAGAGGCAAGATCACTCGGAAATTTTTTCATGTTTAGAGAGTCTGAAAAGAGCTTAAAGGAGACTCCAGGGGGTTCCTTTTTCATGTATCCATATAGGTCTGGAAAAGAGATAAAATTTTATCCAGATGCATTCTCATGTATTTACGAGCACAAGAAAGAGCAAAGACTAAGATCGGTATGCCCCCAGCTTGAAAACGAGTGGCTTAACTCCAGAATGATCATCAAAATCCAGAGACATGCCCTCCAAGTTTCAATTCATTCACCGACTTTGAGGTTGTCACCAATTTCTCTTGTAGATGAGAAAAAGGAGAAGGGTGGATGAAAAGAAGGTTCAAGAGAGGTGACAGTTTCATTTTTTAACAAGCTTTCTACAGAGAGGAAAACTATGCTCAAGGCCTCTGTTTCATTTTTTAACGAGCTTGCCACATAGAAGAAAAACTATGCTCAAAGCCTTTGTTTCATTTTTTAGTGAGCTTGCTACAGAGAAGAGAAACTATGCTCGTGACCTCTGTTTTATTTTTTTAATGAGCTTTCTACAGAGAGGAAAAACTATGCTCGTAGTCGTTGCTTGATCATGGCGTCCAAGAGAATAATGCTTTGGAAGGATACCATGTCAAGGGACAAAAATCAGTCATGGCTTCCAAAAGATCTTCACTGGATGGAAGATAATCACTCTGGAAGGAACACATGTTGAGGGCCGCGACAAGGGTAAGGATATCAGGCTCTAATAGCCCTACCGAAGAAATCACCATTTCAACTACCGGATCTAAATCATCAGAAGTTGAAGTCATTGGAGACAATGTCACATAATTAACATGTGGCAAGGGCAATACTGTCTGCATATAAGAACCATTTAGGGAGGTAATCCTGTCAGGACCGATGAATGAAAGTTGATTAATAGTCACAATTATTCCATCAAGAGGGAACGATATCCCATGTAAAAGAGTGGACACAATATCTTTCATAGAATAGACATAATCCTGCCCAAGGAGTAAAGAGAAATTCACGGGGTCTCAGGCTACCATGACATCAATAAAGACAATTTTCCCTCCCAAAGTTACGGGAAACTATGGAAGGGTCCCTAAAGGTTGACTAGTTCTTCTGTTAAAAGCTAACACATTCCATGTAACTAGCACAATATGTGGACAACCCAAAGCGTACCAGGAAATAGAAGACAAAATACTAACAGACTCACCTTCATCTATTATCATTTGAGGAATGTCCTGACCACATACCTGTACCGTAATCTGGAAAGGAATGTGAGAGGGAAGACGAGGTCTAGTTAGCGCACCCCAATCAAAAAGGATGGTCTCATTACTTGGAGGGCATTTCGACGAAGAATGAGGAATGCCCCCCAGCATGGTAGATTCTGTATCAACGAGAAAAATGTGGGTAGTATCGGGTTTACTCTCTAGAGGGAGAGTAGGATCGACTAATGGTGGACTTGGATCGACCAATGGTGGACTTGGATTGATCACTTTTACACTCTTCAAATTAAGGGTGGGACTGACCGAGGAAGGGGCTAGATTAGTCACTTTGGCACTTGTCAAGGGAGGAGTGGGATCGACCGATGACAAACCAGATCGACCACTTGAGTTTCATTCTCCAAGGGGAGAATGGGGTCGACGAGTGGAAACAGATGGACCACTTTGGAGTCACTCTCTAACAGGAGAGTGGGATCGAACGAGGATAAAAATGGATCGACCACTTGGGTTACACTGTTTTGATGAAGAGTGGGGTTGATCGATGATGGAATTAGATCAACTATTTGGTTTTGTGGTTCAATCGAGGAGGAAACTAGAATGACCACCTGATCAACCAGACTGACCGGGGATGGAACCAGAATGACCATTCCATCAACTAATGATGGGTTGGGGGAAATCTTACTATAACTTTTTGGAAGTTGAATTTTTTCCAAAAGAAAAGAAGCCTCGTCCATGCGAGGACAAAGGTGAGAGTAATGATCACCTTTGAATAACATTCAAGGGAACTTGACAGTTGTCTTCTTCTTGCCTACTTTAACATCACTAGTTGATGGGGTATCATCGACATAACCAGTAGAGGTTGATGATGTGGAAGACCACATTTCTAAGACCTTGATAAGACTGGGGAAATCCGTCATAAAGTGGTCACCCTTGAAAAGGCTACAAGGGAATTTGGGTTTCAGATTCTTCATTTTAGTTTTATTGACCTCATCAACACTCCCAGTACTATTAACAACAGCTGGTTCTTGGGTCCAATGTCTGATGTTGTTGGGGCCTTGGTCTTTTTCGGGCTCTTCTTCTTCTTTTCTTTCCGTTTCTTCTTCTTCTGATCAACCTGGCTACTTGCTTTAGAGCTTTCACTAGGTGAAGAAGGAGAAATATAAGGAGACTTAATGGGCGAAGAAGGCAAAATCTTGGCGTGAGGTTGATGTGTGGTTGGTGTACTGACATCTAAAGTATTAGGTGCAATTGAAACATTGGGAGGATTAGAGATCACCGGAGTGGGGAACAACCAAACTAGTAATCCAATGGTGAGTCCTAGAAGACTCAGTGTGGAAATATATGGAGGACCAATGTTTCCAAAAGAAGGAAAGGTGTAAGGTTCCCCAGGACTTCCACAAAACAGGCTGCAAAAAAATAATGAGAAAAAGGTAGAAAAACCCCAAGAAGGAGACTAACTTTCCCCCAAAAGGGTACACAGAGAATTATAATGATCCTTGAAGCACTATAGGGGAGTGATGATGATAGAACAACACTCTGATATGGCCTACAGGGGGGCGTTGGTCCTCCCAGAAGCTCAGAAAAAAAGCCAAAAAATTGCAAAAAATTCACCCAGAATGCATAAACATTGGTGAAAATGTAAGTGAAGATGGGAGAAGGATAATGGATCATAAACAAGCAGAAAAAGTGATCTGAAAGGTCGTAAAATGGAAAAGACAAATCAAGGAAAGACAATAGGATTCCTTCCCTAGTGGATTCACCAATTTCTATTGTAGGAAAATCTCCCTGCAGATAGGTAGGTCTCCTCTTGAGAGCTAGACTCTTAACTCTTAAGATAGAAGGTGCTTAACATGGACACTGACTTCCTTTTAGATCTAGATAAACTAATCTATGAGGAGGAAGGAGAAAATAAGTACCTTGTGAACGTTTTTGGTCCCTGCATAGTCCGAGTTGAGATCCAATCTTAAACTCCTAAATAAGCCCTGTAGACAAACAAAGATACAACCAGCTTCCTACTCTACTGAGATTAGCTCAAAATATATATATCTATTAGAGACAAATTCATGTGAGATAAAACATAGACTTGAAAGAAACAAGCCAAGCATATTATATTAATGAGAACAACAATGAAGAAAACTTACAACCATAGATGTGAGTGCACCAGCTTCATCAAGTTCCCCTTGTCCAAACCCTTGCTTAAACAGTCCATGCATAGAATGTTGATTCTCCAAATGACATACCACNCCTCATTATATAAGATTTGGAGACTTAACCACCATGGAGAGGATCTCTCATCAGATCCACTAAGAAAGGGATCTCTAAGATATTTAGGGAGAAAATATCTCTTAAGTATTTTGGGGAGGAAATATCTCTCAAGGATTTTAAGGAGGGAATATTTCAACCATCCATGAGATCCTCCACCTTTCCTAAAAAATAGGAAACCAAATGTGAGGTGGATTCTCAGACTTAATTACTTTCTTTTTCATGAATATTAATAATAATTCATGTGCACTTGATTCTCACACTTAATCCGTTTCTTTTCATGAATATTAATAATAATTCATGTGTACTTGGTATTTTGGCCTTCATGTAATACATCCCTCCTTCACATTTACTAGGGATTGTGACATAGGTTATTCCATGGTGTTAAGGTGTATGAGACACTTATATGACACTTTACGACACTTAGGGTGAGGTACCTATGTGTGCAAATCTCATGTGTAACAAAATGCCCTCTAAAGTGTGAGGTCAGAAGAGAGAATGATGGTCGAAACACTTTACAAATCTTTAAAGAAAGGGTGTGGACTCGGAGAACTTGGTAGAAGCTACAAACAAACATCCAACAAATATTATGACATGTTTCAAACCCAAGGCAGGCATACCTATGCTTGGGTGATCAAGACTTGCAAGATATGGCCGCCATAAAATACACTGTGGATCCATAATTATATTGATAAAAGGTATAGCCACCAAAAATACACTGTGGATCTATACTCCCATGACTTGAACTGATCATATCCATGAAGAATACACAGTGGATCTACGATATGACAAGACATAGCCATGACCAATACAAAGTGGATCTATGTGACAGTATATGTGTCATTGTTCAAGCGAAACTCTATTGCAACGTAGGAAAAGTACATATCAGAGTGATCACTCAACCCAGAGTCTTCTTACTGATCTTGATGTAGTACGGATCTAACCATGTGAATAGATATACTCATGTTGAACATGGCAGAAACCACTTGATTACCGGTCAATGATGTAAATAATTAACAAGTGTGAGGGAAATCACCATTGATGTCAATGATTACCAAGGTACCCTAGTACATTCCAACGAATGTGAATGGATGATCTGAAGTCGAACATCCATGGAATCATCTGATCAGAGGTCAATGATGTAAACCCACTATTGAACGTGAGGAGGCTTGCCATTGAGGCATGTAGGTCCCAAAGTAATAACTAGTTTCTAAGTCTAGTTCTTGGATAATGTGTCGAATTCAATAGGAATAGACTTGTCACAGGAGGGCCTTGATGTATCCCCCATCAACGACATGAAACAGACACATAGATGTAATTGGTAGATCAAATAAACATGGACTGACATGGGTATTGAGACAAGATATTTGTGATGACTGACTCTCGAGGAGGAAACTTCCCTTGAACACTGAGGCACAACAATAGAAACATGACATGGACCAAAACACGATGATACAGTGGATACTGTGACTTTCATCGGGTGACCCAAAAGAGTAAGAAAAAATCAGAGGATTGGATCAATGCAAAGGTTCAACAAATTAATATGTGCACAAAGACAAAGTGTCGTGTTCAAGGGCGACTCTAAGAGTTACTGGTAATGTTCTCAAAAACTGCTTGGCTTGCTTCTTTCAATTTTTTCCCCCATCCGGATAGACGAGTACCTCTTTTTTAATTTAACGAGCTCGAGGAGGGTAACACATGCTCGATATAACTCACTTTCGATAAGTTCATCTTCCTTTGTTTAATGAACTAGAAAAAGTAAGGGTTCGATCCCATATGGGCGCTTCAATGTATGATGGTTTAACGAGTCCAGAGAAGGTAAACTCAAAGGTTTTTCATGATTGTAGAGTCTGGAAAAACACTTAAGAGAGAAATCTCTCAGTTCCTTTTTCATAAAGTTAGTCTCATGACTCCAAAAAAGTGATAAACTACCACTCGAAAGACATTTTCTTCAACTGCTTTAACGAGCGTGAAGAGAACAAGATTGCTCGACAATCTTTTCATGTTTAGAGAGTCTGAAAAGAGCTTAAGGGTGACTCCAATGTTGTCCTTTTTCGTAATTTTAGTCTGACGAGGCCGAAAAAGAGATAAATTATCACTCAAAAGACGCCCTTTCAAACCTTTTAACGAGTGGGAAAAGAAGCAATATCACTCGACAATATTTTCATGTTTAGAGAGTCTGAAAAGAGCTTAAAGGAGACTCCAGGGGGTTCCTTTTTCGTGTATCCATATAGGTCCGAAAAAGAGATACAAGTTTACTTGGATACATTCTCATGTATTTACGAGGACGAGAAAGAGAAAAGACTAAGCTCGGTATGCCCCCATCTTGATAGTGAGTGGCTTAACTCCAGAATGATCATCAAAGGCTAGAGACATGCCCTCCAAGCTTCAATTCATTCACCGAATTTGAGGTTGTCACCAATTTCTCTAGTAGATGAGAAGAAGGAGAAGGGTGGATTAAAATAAGGTTCAAGAAAGGTGAATTTTTCATTTTTTAATGAGCTTGCTACAGAGAGGAAAATTATGCTCAAGGCCTCTGTTTCATTTTTTAACAAGCTTGCCACAGAGAAGAAAAACTATGCTCAAAGCCTCTGTTTCATTTTTTAGTGAGCTTGCTACAGAGAAGAGAAACTACGCTCGTGACCTCTATTTCATTTTTTTAACGAGCCTTCTACAGAGGCCGTTGCTTGATCATGGTGTCCAAGAGAATAACGCTTTGGAAGGATACCATGTCAAGGGAAAAAAATCGGTCATGGCTTCCAAGAGATCTTCACTGGATGGAAGATAATCACTCTAGAAGGAACACATGTCGAGGGCCGCGACAGGGGTAAGGAGATCAGGCTCCAATAGCCCTACTGAATAAATCACCATGTCAACTACCGGATCTAAATCATCGAAATTTGAAGTCATTGGAGACAACGCCACATAATTAACATGCAGTGGGGGCGATACTATTTGCATATAAGAACCATTTAGGGAGGTAATCTCGTCAGGACCAATGAATGAAAATTGATTAATAGTCACAATTCTTCCATCGAGAGGGAAAGATATCCCATGGAAAAGAGTGGACACAATAGCTTTCATAGAATAGACATAATCTCGCCCAAGGATTAAAGTGAAATCCATGGAGTCTCGGACTACCATGACATCAATAAACAAAGTTTTCCCTCCCAAAGTTACGGGGAACTGTGGAAGGGTCCCTAAAGGTTGACTAGTTCTTCTGTTAAAATCTAACAGATTCTGTGTAATTGGGGCTAGCTGCAGACAACCCAAAGAGTACCAAGCAACAAAAGACAAAATACTAACAAACTCACCTTCATCTATGAGCATTTGAGGAACGTCCCGACCACAAACCTGTTCTGTAATCTGGAAAGGAATGTGAGAGGGAAGACAAGGTCTAGTTAGCGCACCCCAATAAAAAAGGATGGTCTCATTACTTGGAGGGGGTTTCACAGGAGAATGAAGAATGCCCCCCGGCATGGTAGATTCTATATCAATGAGAAAAATGTGGGCAGTATCGGGTTTACTTTCTAGAGGGAGAGTAGGATTGACCAATGGAAGACTTGGATCGACCAATGGTGGACTTGGATCGATCACTTTGGCACTCTTCAGAGGAAGAGTGGGATTGATTGATGATGTAAGCAGAGAAACCACTTTGGCACTCTTCATATGAATGGTGGGACTGATCGAGGAAGGGGCTAGATTAGTCACTTTGGCTCTCGTCAAGGGAGGAGTGGGATCGACCGATGATAGAACCGGATAGACCACTTGGGTTTCATTCTCCAAGGGGAGAATGGGGTCGAAGGGTGGAAATGGAACAACCGCTTTGGAGTCACTCTCTAATGGGAGAGTGGGATTAACCAAGGATAAAAATGGATCGACCACTTGTGTTACACTCTTTTGATGAAGAGTGGGGTTGATCGATGATGGCACTGGATCAACTACTTGGGTTTGCGGTTCAATCGAGGAGGAAACTAGATTGACCACCTGATCAACCGGACTGACCGGGGATGGAACTGGATTGACCAGTCCATCAACTAATGATGGGTTGGGGAAAAGCTTACGATAAGCATTTGGAAGTTGAAGTTTTTCCAAAAGAGAAGAAGCCTCGTCCATGCAAGTAAAAAGGTGAGAGTAATGATCACCTTTGCATAACATGCAAGGGAACTTAACAGTTGTCTTCTTCTTACCAACTTTAACATCACTAGTTGACGCGGTATCATTGGCATAACCAACAGAGGCTAATGACATGGAAGACCACATTTCTAAGACCTTTATAAGACCGGGGCAATCCCTTATAAAGTGGTCACACTTACAAAGGATGCAAGGGAATTTGGGTTTTAGATTATTCATTTTAATCTTGTTGACCTCATAAACATTCCCAGTACTATTAGAAGTATCTGGTTGCTTGGGTCCACCGTCTGATGTTGTTAGGGCCTTGGTATTTTTTGGGCTCTCCTTCTTCTTTTCTTTTCGTTTATTCTTCTTCTGATCAACATGGCTACTTGCTTTAGAGATTTCACCAGCCGAAGAAAGAGAAATAGAAGGATACTTGATGGAAGAAGAAGGTGAAAGGTCAATGTGAGGTTGATGTGTGGGTGGTGTACTGACATCTAAAGTATTAGGTGCAGTTGAAACATTGGGAGGATTCGAGATCACCAGAATGGGGAACAACAAAACTGGTAATCCGATGGTGAGTCCTAGAAGACTCAGTGTGGAAATATATGGAGGACCAATGTTTCCAAAAGAAGGAAAGGTGTAAGTTTTGTCGGGACAAGGGGTCCCTCTGTTGGTACTCTCAAGAGTTGATGCCATTAATACTTACTCAACCTAAGGTCTACTAAGTAAAACAAACAACACACACTATGAATCTAAGAAGCAATCAATGAAACAAACCTTACCACGTTGAAACCACTAGTTGGTGATGAAATCCAACATCGCAAGATCAAAATAGGAAGGGGAGGGGATAGAGCAAGTGGATCAGTTACGTAGGCGACCTGCTTAATGGAGTTATGCCTTGGTGCAAGCTTCCATGCAGTAATTGTGGATTTACCCTCCAAGGAGCCGGAGTGAGTTTGACCAATGTCTATTCTAGGTACAGTGATACTTCCCTTCACCATCACCTTGTGTAAGATGCTAAATATTGTGGCTACTAAGGTCATCAACTCACAATCAGTCCTTGGGTGGGTACAGTCAACAGTCCAGTCCGAACGTAAGGGCAGGGTATCTAGCCTGAAATCAACTTGAAAGGCTTCCACTCAACATTGTGGGTATACCTTCAAGAGACGCCCATAATACGATCCGACTACTACAATCATTCAAACCATGGAGGGATAATCTTCGTAGCTCTCCCAAGTGCGACCTCGTGCGTAACCCCTATGTGAGAGGGGGATCCTAGAAAGCCTATATGACAATTGGATTTCACTCTCTATACTAAAATATACTAAGTTTGTTTGATAGATTTGGAAAGTTATCCTTTCAACCTATTCCAAAGCCCTACACCTTAAACTAATGTAGGTTTGCTAACAAAGATGTAAAAATTCTGATAAATTTTAGTTTAGCACTTGATTTTCAAGGTTGTTGTTACTCAAAAGGAAAATGGCGTGGACAATATGGTGTTTTGACTGACTTGAAAGCTATGCGAAGGGATGAATATGCAATATTTTCATTTCAATGAAAACTATGCTACGAGAAGGAGAAAACATTCATCATTTCATATGCACAATGTCCCAAAAATGCCTGAAAACATGCAATTCCACTACTTCAAATGAAAGCTAGTTTCACTACCTAAAAGAAATAATACATCTATGTTCTTTATTTTACTATGATGTATACATAAAGTTAACACAAAACCTTCAATGCTCCATTACTTTCAATCAGGAGAAAGAGTCCTATGCAGATGCAAAAGACATGAAGAAGAAGGCTACAAACAAAGCACACACTCAAGGTAGTGAGAACTGGAAAAAAACAAGAAGAAGCTTGGTATAACAAGAACTCAATCAAGGATCCTAAAACCAACAAGCATCTAAGGAGTACAATAAAATGTAGAGAAGAATCCAAAAAGAGACAGGGAGAAAGAGAAAATACCCAAATTGTCCCGACAAAACAAGCAGCTAGAAAGAGCAATTTTCACATTTCTGAAAAGGGTTTCAAGATCCAATAAATACAATAGGTAGTGATAAGCATCAAAATCCAATCCAAATAACTTCAAAAACCATTCACAAACACTGGGTAAAGACTTCCACAAAATAGGTTGCAAAAAACTAATGAGAAAAAGGCAGAAAAACCCCAAGAAGGAGACTAGCGCTCCCCCAAAAGGGTACAAAGAGAGTTATAATGCTCCTTGAATAATTATAGGGGAGTGATGATGATAGAAAAGTTCTCTGATATGGCCTACATGGGGACATTGGTCCTCCCAGAAGCTCAGAAAAAGAGCCAAAATTTGCAAAAAATTCACCCAGAATGCATAAACATTGGTGAAAATGTAAGTGAAGATGAGAGAAGGCTAATGGATCATAAACAAACAGAAAAAGTGATATGAAAGGTGGTAAAAGGGTAGGGACAAATCAAGTAAATAAAATAGGATTCCTTCCCCAGTGGAGTCAGCAATTTATGTTGTAGGAAAATCTCCCTACGAACAGGTAGATCTCCTCTTGAGAGCTAGACTCTTAACTCTTAAGACAAAAGGTGCTTAACATGGAAACTAACTTCCTTTTAGATCTATATAAACTAATGTGTGAGGAGGAAGGATAAAATAATTACCTTATGAATGGCATTTGTCCCTACATAGTCCGAGTTGAGCTCCAATCTTAAACTCCTCGATAATCCCTGTAGACAAACAAAGATACAACCAGCTTCCTACTCTACTGAGATTAGCTCGAAATAAATCTATCTATTAGAGACAAATTCAGGTGAGATCAAACACAGACTTGAAAGAAACAAGCCAAGCATATTATATCAATGAGAACAACAATGAAAACTTACAATCATAGATGCAAGTGCAACAACTTCATCAAGTTCCCCTTGTCCAAACCCTTGCTTAAACAGTCCATGCACAGAATGTTGATGCTTCAAATGACATACCTCTCATGAGATCATAAGTTTGGTATAATTCTCAATCTCCATACCCCTAACATCATAATTTTGGTATCTCTAAATTCCTCTCTCCCCTTCCTCCATGGAAATCCCTCATTATATAAGATTTGGAGACTTAAACACCATGGAGAGGATCTCTCATCAGATCCACTAAGAAAGGGATCTCTAAGATATTTAGGGAGAAAATATCTCTTAAGGATTTTGGGGAGGAAATATCTCTCAAGGATTTTAAAGAGGAAATATTTCAACCATCCATGAGATCCTCCACCTTCCCTAAAAAATAGGAAACCAAGTGTGAGGTGGATTCTCACACTTAATTACTTTCTTTTTCATGAATATTAATAATAATTCATGTGCACTTGATTCTCACACTTAATCCATTTCTTTTCATGAATATTAATAATAATTTATGTGTACTTGGTATTTTGGCCTTCATGTAATATATCCCTCCTCCACATTGACTAGGGATTGTGACATAGGTTATTCCATGGTGTTAAGGTGTATGAGACACTTATATGACACTTTACGACACTTAGGGAGAGGTACCTAGGTGTGCAAATCTCATGTGTAACACTTCTGTAGATCAAGAACTACAAATGATGAGACAGAAAGTATTTGAGGAGGCACCTGGCCTCCCCTTGGAGCAAGAAGTGGATGAATGGAATGTGCCCCTCCAGAAACTGCAAACGTGCTACAACATCAATGCCAACGAAGATGATGATCCAAGGAAGGTGAATATCACAGAAATAGAAGGTCAGAGAGATGTGGAAGGTCCAGGAGTGGAACTTCGATTCATTGGACAGCCGATAAAGATAAAGAAAGTCAATATCAGGATAGACGAGACACCAAATCTTGCCAATGTTGGATATTACTAGGACGCTACTACCATGGAAAAAATCATAGAATTATTGCATGAGTATCAGGACTTGTTCCCGACCAAGGTCACTGATATGAAGGGAATCAAAGGACCTATGGGAGAAATGAGAATACCTTTGAAACTAGATGTGAAGCCAGTCAAGCAAAGACCGTATAGATTGAACCTGAAATATAAGGAAAAAGTGAAGATTGAGCTCGACAGAATGCTGGAAGCAAGGATTATTGAACCTATCAAAGAGTCGGAGTGGATCAGCCCCATGGTAGTGCAATATAAGAAGATAGGTGAGATCAATATTTGCATAGATCTCAGGAAGTTGAATGATGCTTGTCTACATGACCCCTTCCCTACACCTTTCATAGACGAAGTGTTGGATAACGTGGGAGGCCAATAAGTATACTCTTTTACAGATGGGTTTTTAGGATACCATCAAATACACATCACCAAGGAGGATCGTCATAAGACTACATTTGCCACAGAGTGGGGATCCTATCAATACACAATAATTCCATTTGGATTGAAGAATGGTCCATCCATATTTTCCAAGGTGGTGGTTGAAGAATTCAAAGAATTTTTGCATAAGCTTTTAGAAGCATGCTTTGATGACTGGATGGTTTTTAGTTTGTTGGAAAATCATATTGAATGTCTAAGGCTAATGCTGGATAAATGCAGGCAATGTCAAATTGCTTTGAATTTGAATAAGTGCATCTTCTTCTCACCATTTGGAGTATTATTAGGTCATATTATATGCAAGAATGGATTGTTGGTGGATCCATCCAAAATTGCAATTATAGTTGATTTACCACCAACTACATCAGTCAAACAACTGTGCACTACGCTAGGACATACTGGCTATTACAGTAAATTTATCAAAGGATATGCTCAGATTACTACGCCAATGGAGAGGTTATTAAATAAAGATTGCCAGTTTGGTTGGACAAACGAATGTCAACAGAGCTTCGACACACTGAAACAAAATATGGTCACCGTGCCTATTCTAGTCTTTCCCAATTGGAGCAAGGAATTTCATGTGCATGTTGATGAATCTTCTATTGCATTAGGAGAAATACTGGAACAACCTAGAGGAGGGGAAATTGATCATCCATTAGCATTTTCCAACAAAAATCTCTCCACAGCTGAAATCAATTACACTACTATAGAGAGAGAGGGAATAGACATGGTGTATGCATTGCAGAAACTTCACCACTACTTGTTCGAAGGACACTTTAAAATGGTTACTCATCACTCTACACTGAAATACTTAGTCAACAAGCCAGTGTTTGGGGGAATAATATGCAGATGGCTTCTCCTATTTCAAGAAAATGATTTTGAGATCATAGTTAACCTAGGAAGAATGAAGGGCCCAGACCACCTGTCGAGGTTGGAGCATGGCGAAGAACCTACCAATCTAGAGGACACACTACCAGATGCACAACTGCTCATCATTAGAAATATTGATGACCACTTCACAGACATAGCCCAGTTCTTGTCAATAAGAATAGCTCCAGCCAAATACACAATTCCATAGAAGAAAGAGCTAGTGGTGCGCACTACAGATTTTTCACTGATAGTTGGTCATCTATATAAAATGGGACCTGATAAGATCCTAAGAATATGTGTGATGGAGGAAGAATTCCCTATGATCCTCAAAGAATCTCATGAAGGCATTGCAAGAGGACATTATGCAGGAAAAGAAGTTGCACAGAAGGTTATGCGAGCTGGCCTTTGGTGGCCTATGTTACCCAGAGATGATAAAAAATATGTCAGAGCATGCGATGTATGCCAACAAGTTGGAAATCCATCCCAAAGAGATGATATTCCATTAGCACCACAAATGAACCTACAAGCATTTGAAAAATGGGCCATTGACTTCGTGGGACCTATAAACCCACCAGGGAAGCGTACAGGAGCAAGGTATATCATCATTGCGACAAAATACATGACTAGATGGGCCGAAGCAAGAGCAGTCAAGGACTATAGCATAGCTACAACTATGCATTTTATATTTGATGACATAATAACTAGGTTTGAATGCCCTAAAGTCCTTATGAGTGATCAAGGTACACACTTAATCAATAAGACAGTTGAAGCCCTGACTAAAGAATTTCCAGTCCACCATCAGAAGATCACACCTTATCATCCACAAGAAAACAGAACAGTTGAATCATTCAACAAGAACTTGGAGACATCGTTGACCAAGATTTGTAGTGTCAACAGGGATGACTGTGATTTAAGAGTACCAGCAGTACTCTGGGCTTATAGAACCACTTGCAAAAAATTAACAACGTAGACTCCTTTCAAGTTGGTTTATGGTCTTGAAGTTGTTGTCCCAATGGAGTACTTGGTAGCAAGCTTAAGGATTGTTTCATTTACAGACATGGATGATATTGGCGCTATTCATGAGAGGCTATCACAGTTGGTTGAACTATAAGAAGACAGATTCATTGTAGGCTTCCATCAGAAAATACAGAAGGAACGAGAAAAGGCCTATCATGATAGACAGATCAAGAATAAGATATTCAAGTAAGGTGATTTAGTTATGCTATATGACAGTAAGTTTATAAAACACCCTGGGAAGTTCAGAATGCATTAGCTCAGACCATATGAGATTGTCTATGTTACAGAAGGTAGAGCTGCGCAACTAAGAACATTGAAAGGAGACTAGAATGAAGGTTTGGTGAATGGGAGTTAGCTGAAGTTGTACTATGACAACCAACTACCTTGCAGCTCTTGATAGAATCAAGAAGACAAGGGTCCAGGTACTAGGTGTAGTTGAAACTGGGTACCAGACACAGAAAAGATAGTCTACACAAGGATGGAAAGGAGGCATAAAGAAGAAAGCAAGGGTTACACTGCGCCATCGAAAGTCAAAGAAAAACAAGAGGATCAGATCTCAAGTGCCTCAGGATGAGCCATATGTGAGTGTTGGAGGCCTGTTGGCCCTAGGTTATGGAAGGAAGTGAAGAATGAGGAAGAAAAGGGAAAAAACGATCTTCGCAGGAGACACAATGACTGTCACTAGGTGGAAGTGAGCAAAAGAACAGAAAAGATGGAGTGAAGTGTCAAAAATCAAGTCATTGGATGAGGAGATCAAGGATGAGAGATCAGCAAGGAAGACAAACCAAGGATGACTCCGGAAGTGGAAAAATCCAGCATTAGATGCCTTGGAGCACCGCGAGATGGAGAAGGAAAGACAGGCTGGCAAAGCCTGGAAAGAATGGGTCAAGTTGACCTAGGGTTGTAGACACCTAGGGTTTTGGTAATTAGGGTTTTTGACACCTAGGTTTCGACTTAAGGCTATCGGTGAGGAAGTATAATGTATAAATAGAGGTTGAGAGGACCTAGTTTAGGTTGGTAATATGGTTAAGCCTTGTTGACGGTTATTATTGATTGGGAGAATATTGAATTAAGGGTGGGAGAATTGCTGAGAGAGAGAGCCTTCTGGTATTGTAAGATCTTCAGCTAGGTGTGAAGATTAAGTCATGTAGCTGGGTGCACAAGAAGGAAGAGAGACAAAGAAAGAGGATCTGTGGGCCAGAGTGCAGATCAGAACTGTAATCTTTACCTTAATATATCATAAGCACAGTTCTGTGGACATATCCCTAGAGAGAGGGTGAACCACGTACATCTGTTGTTGTGTGTGTGATTGATGCCTTGAGCTATGATGTTGTTATATTGTTATCTGCATTATTGTCTTAGATCATATCTATAGTTGTGAGGGAAAGATATAGCTAGTTTAATGATAGATGCATGTTATGTTGTTGTTGCAATAAGAACCACTTGATATTCCCCTAGTTTTAGATAGCTCTGTCCTGCAACCCCCTCATAGTTGCTTCGGGTGAGACTACATCTACTTCACAGGTGCTGCCGAAAGGGCCAGTAGCTAGGTATTTTTGGTGCACTCTTGGAGATTAACCATGGGTCTGCCCCTGTGCCAACACTATATAAGGAAGTGATATCATAACCATCAATCATGAGGTCTCTCGTACAATTGTTTTCAAGAAACTTGAGTAAGTTAGTAAAGTGTCTTTATCAAAGAGTAACAAGGAGGTCTAATTGGCGGTTAGTCATGGAAACATCACAATAATTACAAAAGAAGAAAGTAAGTTGAGCCTAGAGATACCTTTATGTTCTTTCTCAATGGTACCATCCACTACACACTAAATAGCTTGATTATATCATATCTTTATATAGTCCACATTCGCTTAAGTACCCCTAACATCGGGACAATCACTAAGTAATATAATGGAAATTCATCCTCTAACATAAACACCATCTCAATAAAAAGAAATAAAAATTTGTTTTCAGAGTTGTCCCCTCATATTCTTGCATAAAGCAATCTTATACTAAAATCTTAAAAGATGGAGGGCCAGTCTTTGAGGGTGTAAGAGGCTAACCTGCCAGGATACTGAACAAGTCTATTGGCAGCGGGTACCAGCCGGTGGTATGACTAGGTAAACCTGTTGGAGTATTGAATAGGCTTGCTGGTAGCAGGGCATTCTACCTAGTGAGCATGGTAATCTGACAAAAATAAATAATAAATTTAAACTTGTCCTGATGGACGACATTACTTGTAGACAAAGCTGACATGAAGTATGTATGGTTAAGCTAAGGTAAATGAACTCCATAAACTTGTCATTGGGAACTAACTATGAGACTATCTTGAAACTCTCTTGCCTACCTCTTCTTATCTAGGATCTCTTATCCTATAGGTGGGACCATCTTCTAACCATTTTGTTAGACCAATCTGTGAAATATATCTTTACACTTTACAAACTGTAAATCTTTGTCTATTGGGAGAACTGACTGGTTTCCTATATTTTTTATTGTGAGGTGTCATAATACTTAGGTGTGGGGGAGGGGTTCATGAGTTGACAAATGATAACATTGCCTAGAAGAAGTAAATCTTTGTAAAAATTGTGTATTATTTTCATGATACGGGTTATTATATCAGTAGTCATTTTATTTTTGAAGTTCTAAACTCCTGTGTGCTATAAATTGTTGTATATGTCCTTAACAGACCACTCTGTTGGTTTAAATTTGTTACATGTTGTTCATTGGAGGTTTGACATTACATTACTCTTAGCCTACCTCAACTCCTATTCATTGTGTCTATGACCTCTGAGGAATCAATTGCCTCAGCCCCAAAGCTCCCAAGAGTTGGAGACCGTTGATTTAAACACCACCAGTTGCCAAGAGCAAGCTATAACAAGGTTTTCAAAACCAAATTTTAGAACATCTCTGGAGCTAATGGATACTCCAAGAAGTGGATAAAAGAGGATCTAATCAACCCTCTCATAGTCATCACCAGATTGATTACATGTGAAGGTAGATATTATGTCTTTAAAGCCTGTCAATGTCGATTATTACCTCACTTTTAGTTCAATAAGCCATTGAATTTCCCATTTTACTTCTTAAAGAGTCTTGAGAGGATGTCTTCCCAAGTGAGGAAGAATGAAACCAAACCCCATAATAGCCTATTTCACCACGGCCTTATCAAACTACTTGTCTTAGCTGAGTTGGAAAAACAAGAGAAAACATGGGATGAATTCATTTACTAATTTGAAAACCCTCATATTACAATCAAGACTAGAAAGAAGACTCTTGATCTAGGGACTATTACTCCACCCAAACCCTCATGCTCAAGCTATTCCTTTACCGGACCAAAAGTCCAAGAAACTTGCTAACCCCCCTCTAAAAATAGTAAAGACCAAGAAGCCTATTGCTAACCCCGCTCTAAAAATAGTAAAGACAGGTCATAAATCTTCATCATGGTCATATCATCATTCCTTGTCATAAATTTTTAGATAATTGTCTTGGTCAAAGTTCTACTTCAAAATTGGTTTCTGAATTAAGGAGGATTAATTTGAAAAAAGTGAAAGTGATTTTTTTCAATAATATACCAATAAAAAAAAACCTCCATTTTATGCACAGGTGTTATTATTTGAGAGAAACTCCCCAAATACAGTCGCTACAGGAGGGTTTCTACACATTTGGACAGTTTCACTTCAAGTCAGTTTTTCAGAGAGTTGGAAAGGGCATTTGCAGTGCTTGATGGTTCCCTTGTGTAAACGACATCACAAAATCCCCCCCCATACCACTTTCAGCCCAAAAATACTCTGGGAAGGCCTCCAAAATCCCTATCAAAGACCACGTTGCGCTTCTGCTAAGAGCACGTAGCGCTTCTACAAGTTTTGAGTAACCAACTTCAAGCTGGGATTCTGAACAAATGGGAAATTAATTTTGACACCTCGGGGATGTTTATGTTCATAACATACCAAAACACAATAACCTCTCTCATTTTTTGAATATACTTAATGGTTTGGGATATATTCTATCATCTTAGAGGCCTATGCTTTTAGAAAATAAAACACTCTGTTTTTCATGTTTTAGTCATATTTTCTTTTAGTGTTTTCCTAACAACTGGAAGTGAAGTTTTGAAAACCAAGAGAGGTTTTTATCAAGGACATATTGAAAAAAAATAATCTCTCTCAGTTTCTAAATATATGTTATGGTTTTGGATATATTCAAATCTCTTAGAGGCCTAGTTTTTTAGAAAATAGAACACTTTGTTTTTCCTTTTTTAGTCATGTTTTCTTGGTGTGTTTTCCTAACAACTGAAAGTGAATTTTTGAAAACTAAGAGAGGTTTTTTTCAAGGACATATTCAGAAAAAAAAACCTCTCTCATTTTGTTCACAGGTTTTACTTTCTTGTAGATATAGGTGTCACTTTGATACCTATTTTTCACAAGTTCGACAGGACAAAATTGTTGCGCTTATGGGAAGTCACTTTTGGAACTAATTTTGTAGAGATAAAATTGTTGTTTTGCATGGTTTAAGAGATAAAAGGGTATAATATACATCTCAAGGCTTCCTCACATGTCATCAACAACCTCCAAAAGCTCCAAACCCTCCAGTTCAAACTTAGAGAGCATGAAACACTAAGTTGTCATTTACGCCATGATAACGTTGTCCTACAAGCCAAGATGAATTCTCTACAGTGTTAGGTTGATGATATTACTGCCACCAATAATAGTCTCTAGATGTGATTGAAACACCACAAAATCCTAAGTCAAAATCCCCGGGCAAGAGGGAAAAGCTTCTAAAGCTAAGCCACCCCCTCCTTCGCAAGTTTAGTCATGAAGGGCAATTTCTTTTTGTTTGCAGTGGGACCTGCAAAATCTTAGGTGTGGGGGTAATGTTGGGCCTGAGATATGATCATTTTTATGACGGTTATTATACACTTTTGTCGCATGTACATATGTGTTTTTCACATTTGGAAGGATCTTTTTGAAGAATTTCATGATAAAACAATATGATCAAAATAAGGTACATATAATTCATGTTTAATGATTGTATCAAGTATAATTCATCATGTTTTATGATTTCCAAGAGCTAATTCATGTTTTTTCTGGAGTTACAGGGAAAAAATGCACTACGTTTCTAGTTCTGTCACTTGATCTGGAACACATTACGACACTTGCTTCAGCACTCGATCTGGCACTCTGTCCAGCACCTCTTCCTGCACAAAAATGAAGGGTGATTTGGTGGTTATGGTATTCTTGATCAATGGGGGGAGAATCAGAGACATGGGTTTTGTTCATGCTTATCCCCTCCAACTATTGAACTCTTGATAACTCGATTTTGGGTTTTTATGGTGGGTGATTATTGGCTCGCTCTGTTTCGGAAGTTGGGGCACCATTAATGAATTTTTTCAATTTTAGAAGTGGTTCGAACCTCCTGTGATCGATCAATTGATCTGTAAACATTATAAATACCACCATGGTGGTCAGATAATTGTTAAGCAATAGAAGAAGTCGTGTGTTAGATCCAAAAATGATTTTGTCTCTGTTTTTGCATTTTTCAATTGCCAGAATTGTATAAAACTGTGTTTCTATGTTTTAATGGTGAATTCCTTTTGTTGAGCTCATGGTGTTCTTTTAGGGAGTGACCACGACTTGTTAGGGGGGGAACCAATAGTCTAGTAACCATTATTTGTGTTTGTTTATGTATTTCATAGATTAATTGTTCTCTTTATTTCATGTGCATGCATTTCTATTTTGTTAATTAGTTTGTTATTATAATTTAATTTGCTTTGACTCTCTTTTGCAGGTTAGTACGATGAATTGTAACAATTTTTTCCTTCAAAATATCAATATTTCCTGAGCTCTCCACCTCACGAGTGATGGTTTTCCCAAAAACAAAGTCCTTCATGAAGATTTGAAAACCTCGTAACACATAAAACATACATGTGTATGGTAGCTCCTTCCCTCTAGTTTTCATGCTGGCTCCTTCCCTTTTCTCTTGAAGTCAAATATATCATACTAGCTCCCTTTGGGTTTGTTGGTTCCTACTAGCTACAGTTCTATTTTTTTACCCAGGGGGTGTCCTAGAGGACCTGCACTTTCCCTTGAACCATTACACTGAGGGACTCAATATATGCTTCCTTTGATGATGGAAGAGGCAGTAAATTCACTAATGAGATCACAAGATGAGATCATTTGGAAACAAGCTAGCTTGTTTAAGGAAGACATGGATTTTCCTCCTTTGTCTGATTCTCGCGTTCACACTATTGATATCAGTTCTGCACATAACCTTCCACCTGACATTCGCTCGGGATCTGGTCTAGTCCCACTACCTTTGTATGAGGGTCGTTACTCTGGTGGGGCCCCACTCTTTACCACTGGTCAAAAACAATTTTTTCCTGCTACGGGAGCAGATTCTAAGGATCACAAGCACACTTCCACTGTTCCTAGACCTGTACCTATGGATTATAAACCTTGGAAACCAAACAAAGTTAAACATCACTTCATCCTTGGATCAGATGTGGGGTTAGAGGATGCTTTTTTGATGGCTTTGTGCTCCTTGGTAGGGAGATATTCCTATCATTGTTTGGTTACTATTCCATTAAAACATTGGGTTGATACTACTTGGAAACCCCTCCTAGGTTACTCTCCAGAGATTTCCTACTTGTCTAGAGGATGGTTTGGTTTTAAATGCCAAAATATGGAGGATGCGTCATTGCTTCTGAAGTCTAGTTGGTTGATGGGAGGAGGGATTATCATGCTTAAATGGTGGAGACTTGCCTTTGATCCGGCTAAAGAATACTTTCACCTCCGTCATCTATGGGTCTTATTGCCCGACTTGCCACTACAGTGGTGGAACAAATGGGATTTGGCGGAGATTGCTAATGGTCTAGGACAGTTTCTGGCAATCAATGATAAGGTCCTCTCTACTGGAAATAAGCATTTATGCAGAGTCCTCATCGAGATGGACATTCATGTGGGCCTCCCCGAAGCCGTGGAACTGGAATGGAGGGGGATGATTCATTCTCAGACCCTTGATTATCTAGGGATTCCATTCAGATGCACATATTGCAGAAAAACAAGTCATCTTTGTAGGGCTTTCACTGGTCTAACCCTAGAAGAGACTTCTTCAGATTCTGAACTCCTCAGAAACCTGTAAAGATATGATCCCCCGGAAGTCTGTTCTGGGGGACAAAAATTTATTTCACCTGAGGAAGATACGTCAGATAAATATAACATTGATACCTTATTCACCAGCAAGCTTAGGAAGCTGTGTCCCTCTCTCTACTCCTCTCTTACTTCCTAGGAAAGGCTCACACTGGACCAGTCTCGGAACATAGTTTTTTCAGACCCTATTATACCCATTGTGGTCTCAGAGGTGCCAGCACCCGCTCTTGATACTTCGCCAGAATTTTATTTTTGCATGGAGGAGGGGCCTTCCCGGGACTTACATTCTACACTTCCCTCATTTTGTCCTCCTTCCCCTATAACAGAAGCCTTGGGGACTACGGTTGTTTCTAAAAGGTTAGTGACTGAACCGGGGGTATCGAGACCAACTACTATACAAAGGAATATGGGGATTGAGCATGACTCTCTACCTGGGGCTGAACCTCCTTGTTTGGGCCCTCCCACAAAGGATAGTCCTGCATTATCTTCTGCTATGTTGGCTCATGTACTTCCTACAGACACGCTCTTTATTTCGGACACATCACAGGGTTGATGGCAGGAGGGCTCATTTGATGGTCTGGATCCATATGTTCCAATGCTACATGAGCTTCCAGAACCTCTTTATTTACCCACCTATAGGGGGAAGGAGGCTATTACTATGAAATTTCATCCTCCTGTGCTTGCCTTATTCAGAACATTAGTGATTCTCATCCAACATTGGGTATGAAATAATTTATTTGGTCAAAGGGCCTTGGATGCAAACTATCTCCCATCAAAACTTGGAGCACGAGAAAATGAGTGGAAGTTATCACTTTGGAAAAGGTAATAATATCATCTACTAATTCATATTTTGGGGCACTTAGAGGCATCAAATCCCTAGCACGTTCAAAATCATGATCATTTTGTCTTTTAACTTAAGGGGAGTGAGGGGCTCCTATAAACTCGCCTCAGTTCGTCGTCGCTTTTTTCTTCACCAACCAGAGATCATATTTTTACAAGAAACCTTATTGGATGAGCATCGTGCCCGGTCCTTCCTGCATAGAATAAAACCTGAGTGGTACTCAACAAAGGTTAGCTCAGATGGTAGATCTGGGGGTTTATTAGTGGCTTGGAACCCTAATAAACTTATTTTACACCCTTTTGTTACTTGTGGGGGAATTTTGTGTACAGGTTTTAGTTATGATTTAAAAGAAGATATGTACTTACTAAATGTCTATGGCCCATGCACACAGAGGAAAGAGTTCTGGAAAAAGGTCAGTGAATGAGGACTCCTTGCACACAAGCACTTGATAGTAGCAGGCAACTTTAATTTTACCCTCATGGAAGGAGAGAGATGAGGTTCTCATGGTCAACCGGATCCTTTGGCATGCTTCTTAAAAAAAATCTTTACTGATGAAGGATTGGTGGATATCCTTCCGGAGGTTCTGGTGCCAACTTGGAGAAATGGCTGGCAGGGGGAGGAAGGAATTTAAAAAAGGTTGGAACGACATTTTGTGTCATCCACCTTACTGGAAAAAAATGTCTTGTTATAGAGCCTGGGTGGATTTGCCTTTCTTTTTAAATCACGCCCCCATAGTGATGGAAATATCAAGCTTACTTCACCGTAGAAACTTCCCTTTTAAATTAAATACTTGTTTTGTCTTAAGGAAGCGGATTTTCAATGAATAGTTCTAGACATTTGGCAGGATTCTAAATTTCTTCTCGAAACTGGGCGCTAACGGAGGCTGGTCTGGAAGCTTCAATGTTTAAAAAAGGAAATAAAGAAATGGAGCAGAAAATACAAAACACGTTGCCATCAAAAGATGGAAACACTTGAATCAGAATTAGATTTACTATATCATGATTCACTGGAAGATATAAAAGACAAGCACATATGTGAAATCATAAGAAAAAAGGAAGCGACCAGATCCCTATTATTAAAAGATGAGGAAGAATCATGTTGCCAAAAAAGCAGGGTTGTTTGGCTTCGAAGTGGAGATCGTAATACAAAGTTCTTCCATAAAATTGCAAGTGCCCAAAAAAACCGTGAATACATTTGGGACCTACATGGTGAGGAAGGAATTTTACTCTCTGGTCAATCTGAACTAAAGAATGAAGCGGTACAATACTTCAAGTCAGATGACAACAGGGTTGGATTGATTAGCAAGGAAAAAATTTCGCTGGCTAACACTTATTAATCATTGGTGTCTGAAGAAGACTTAGACATGCTGTAAAAACCGTGCACATTGGAGGACATTGAGAGTATCCTTAAAGGCTTTACCAAAGATAAAAGTCCAGGCCTAGATGGATAGACAGTGGAGTTCTTCCTCCACTTTTTCAAGTTGGTGGGTGACGATCTTCTCGGCATGGTAGAGGAATCAAGAATTAACGGTGAGGTGATAAAATCTTTAAATTCAACTTTTATCATATTAATTCCAAAAGAAAATAATCCAACTAACTTTGGGGATTCACGCCCCATTTATTTGTGTAATTTATGCTATAAAATTATTTCAAAATTGTTGGCCAATCATTTGCGACCAATTCTTTCTAAAGGTATAGCCGAGGAGAAGCTGGGCTTCCTACATGGAAGATAGATTCTGGATGCGGTGGGCACGGCACAAGAATGCCTTCACAACATTTAAACAAAAAAACTAAAGGCTTTAATCATGAAGCTTGACCTTAGGAAATCTTATGATAGTATTAGTTGGGACTTCCTTCATCTAATTCTTGTAAAGATTGGTTTTGGGAAAAAAACCACAAGATGGCTTATGAGTTGCATAACTTTCATTTCCTATGTAGTTTTAATAAATGGTGAACCCTCTACTTTCTTCCAGAAGGGAAAGGGACTTAGACAGGGGTTCCCTTTATCTCCGCTTATTTTCATCATGATCATGGAAAGTTTGATCATTCTTATCAAACATGCGAAGGAAGCTGGCTCAGTCACTAGTATACAGGTCACTCGATTCATGAAGATCCTACATCTCCTATTTGTGGATGATGTATTGATCATGACAAAGGCTTTTCTTAAGGAATGGATGGTGATTTCAGACATTTTAAAAGTATTTCAAAGCTCTACTGGTCTTCTGTTAAGAACCAAAGACCTGAATACAAAATATCACAATAGATACAAAGATATCTGAATACAATCACCACACAAGATATATAAAACCATATAGAAAACCACAACTTTATTATAGAAAAACTTGAGGTAGGGCAACACCATACAATGGATCCTATTATGGAAGGGATCCTCTCCTGTTCACTTGCCTCTTCGAGGGGACATCCTCCTATTGAGCTACCGCTCCAAATACAATACTTTTCTTCATGTCTCATTACATTGCTTGAACCCCTTTATATAGTGCTATCATCTTCTAAGAACATTCTAGAGGAGAAATCTTCTAGAAGTAGAACCTTCTAAGAAGCCCTCTTACATTAATTATATTTAATTACCCATTTATTATATCTAACTACCATAGTGGGCCTTATTTAATAATATAGTGGACCTAGTCCACCTTACATTGAATGACCTCCACTATTATCACTATGGGCCCTCTGGCCCCCCCCACTACCTCTCTAGTTACCTTACATTCCATCCCCCTTATGAAAGCGTTGTCCTCAACGCTTGATGTACAACCATATACAGGGTCCCATGGATAATTGTGGACCATAATGCTGAAGAATACTGAAGAACCAAGGTCCCATGTAGAAAGGAAATCCACCATGCTGAAGTTGTCCAACCACCATTGTAAGCTCAGGTCGCATGTCCAAGTGCTCATGTGAACTCCTCGTGGAAGATTTTGGAACCCAATAACCAAATCCAATTGATGCTACAAA
>JASDQU010310119.1:69279-85132 GCA_032191745.1 Picea mariana | reverse complement strand
TTCTCCAACTTCATATGGACATAAATCTCTAACCATGAGGAGTTATGTGACGTTCCACATATCACCGTAAATGGCATGACATATATTATCCATCTAGACTAGTGTTACCTATAAATTCAATGATCGTTGTGTATTTATACCTCAAAAAGACTCGGGTCCCTTACCCATTCCTTTGTGCTACCAGAATTTGCAACTGAAATTGTCCAAGGGTTGAAATTAATCACTAAGGGTTGACATCAATCTACAATATCGCTCTCCAAGGGTTGACATCAATGAAAACCAACAGTCCAGACCAATTGTCCATCAACCTAAGCCAATTGTTTGACAATATCCCCCTTTGGAATTGATGGCAACACTTAGTCATGATATCATTCATGCTTATACTCATCATCAATGTTTTTGACTCTCTCCCTTTGACATTAGTGGCAAATGGTATCTCCATTTGGGGATGCTCCCCCTGATTGAAATCTCCTTGGGGCTGCTCCCCCTGTCTAAATTCCTTTGATCTTTCTCTATGTTTCTGAGCTTATGATTGCTCTCTCTCCCTTCATATGAATAATATCCCCCCCTTTGAAAAATGGTATCACTCTGATGCAACACTGAAGTCATATCGCTCATGCTTCCTTTGTGATAATCGCTCCCTCTGGAAACATGCCTTTGTGCTCTCTCTCCAAGAACCTAACTCTTTATCCTGCATCTGATGAATCTCTTCCCATGGAATCATACCTCTATTCTTACCTCTCTGTCTGACAACTTCTCTAAATTACATTTCTACCTATCTTTTTGGTTTTGTTTATCTCTCTTGACTTCTCTGCAAGATGTTGTGTAGAAAAATATAAGTCTTCATGTACCTGCTTCCTTTTGGAGTTATTGTCCATTGGTGCTTCCTTGTGTAATCAACTGACATATATGAAAAGCATTCAAATATTCCTATGTAACTATCATCCATTATGATAATGTTACTTTGTCTCTAAGACACTCTCTGAACCAATCTATGAATCCATGCTCTCGTCCACTATCATATATATGCCCAAGCCTGCTAATTGTTCTTACAAATTCATCTTTGTCCATATTTTCCAAGGCTTTTCTACACAATTGTCCATAATTGTGACCCATCTGTCACTGTACTACCATGAAGTCTTCACTACTGCAACTAATCGATCTATCATACTGTACTTTTTCTAACTAATTGGTTTGAATCTGTCTACTCAAAATCTGCAAGATGCTCGAAGGATGGTTCTCTAGTATGTCTCAGCTACCACATAGACTCCCCCTATCTAATATTCATATTACCTGGGAGTATCTAAGTCATATGGCTCAGAACAATTTCTTCTCTAATGTGGAGTCATCATCATCTTCATTGGTAGATTCAACATCTCTTTGAACTCTGTCTTCTTTCTGTCTGTGGATTCATATTTCACTACAATACCTGAAAGTACAATCTCTTGAACATGTTGCTTATTTACATGTCCTTCTTTTCTTTAATTTATTTTCCAAACCTTTTTGTATCTGACATCTTCCTTTTTCTTTGTAGATTTGTCTTCATTTCATTTTATTTCCAATCTTGTGGTCTATGGGACCTGGTCTTTGTTTACATGTTCTTCGTGTTTTCTTATCCATAATCTCTTATATCTGATATCAGTGTTCTCTTTCATGGAAGTATCGATCATGCTTCTACAATCACGAGATATGTGTCCATAGTTATGACATTTGTTACATTCAATGATACATGGTGCCACATAAACATTTCTTGCTTGAACATTTCTTTTATAATCCCTACAATCTGCAACCTTATGTCCAAAGTTAGTACAATAAAAACAATGACCATGAAAGAAAATTACATACATGGGAGTGAATGATCTTCTTTGTGGTGTATTCCTTTTGAATTCCTTCCTTGACTAATAATCATCATGAGTGAAGCTTCTTTGTGGCTTGAACATGGATGGTCTTCTTGAAGATATATCTTTATTAGTTTTCTTAGATTTTGGTTGACCATGATTCCTTCCTTTGAGTACTTCTACATAACTCTTGCTCTTTTCTTCATTCTTCTTTTCTAGCAACCTACAATGTTTCTCTTCATTATCTACAAATGATGCATATGTTTATGTCTCTTCAACATTCTTGTTGAGCTTGACGATTTTACTTCTCAATGTGACAACTTCTTCTTCAAGCTTCTCAACCTCTTCTTCTTTCTTCATTATCTGAGACTTCATGACTTCTTCTATTCTCTTTTATTCTTCAAGATGGACTTTTAATGTGATTATTTCTTCTTCAAGTCCTTTCTATTCTTGACCAAACTATGCCTCAAGTTGGTTTAGATCATTAGTTATTTCCTTCAGATGATCTGTCAATATCTTCTCTCTTATTTCTTCTTCTTCCTTCTGTGTTGCTATGTTGCCTTCCAAATACTGCTTTTGATCTTTAATATTTTCTTTGATCTTTCTGGCTTCTTCTAGCTGAGTTTTTAAGTTCTTGATGACTTGTTGGACTTCTTCAAAAATGTGAACACTTTCCTTTTGTTTCATCAATTCTTTCTTGAGTGACTTGTTTTCTTCTCTTTCTTTTCTTATTTCATCTAAAGAATTGATCAGTCATGCTTCATAATTGTATTCTATTTCAATTGGTTTTTTTGTCTCATTTCCTTCATGGCATTCCATTTCAAGATGTTCACATTTTTCACAATTAAATTTGTTAGGGTCCTATAATATAGGCCATTTGTTTTCCAGTCATCTATCTTGGGATTTTTATGATCAGGTTGAAGGAGTTTTCACGATAAGGCACTCAGGGATAATGGTCCAGTGGTATATCCAATACTTCAAAAAGATATCCAGGTTAAAGGTTAGATCTAGATGTTTTCACAGGGTAAGTTTGAATTATGATGTATCCACAAGAGTTTTTTGAAAGTTTAGAGTGGCCTAATCAGGGATTTCATGAATTTGGTTCATATTTTAAATTGTGGTAGCAAGTTTGATTTTCGGTAGCTAAAGGTCGAAATCTTATAGCCGTTGGCTACCGAAAGTTAAAAATTTTGGTAGCTTATTCATGCCTATCATAAGATGCCAAAAGTAATGCATATATGAAGTGTTTAAAAGGGTCTTATCACTCTCATATCGGCGTTTGTACACAAGTCATGATTTGTTGTTATGTTGCCAAAACCGCTTTCAGTTATCATTCGTCCGATTTCAGAAAGGATTATGATCTATTCATCCCTTGTCCAATCAAGTGATAATAACCCTAGATCATGCCCCTACAATTCAATCGATCCCAAAAAAAATGGTCATTATCCTTCTCATGCATTGAATCAGATGATTGTCTGTTTGATGTTGTGTTAAATTTGCACACGATCGCCCAAACCTTTCATCCTTTGACTCTATTCTTGAATCTCATCATTTTATCCCACCTCCACGTTCATATAAGTCCACCTCTCACCCTTACATACCCTGGATAATTTGTCATCATCACATTTTTTAAGCATTTTCAACAATTCTTGTGATGAAGATATCGACAGGAGGTGCTCTCCTTCGAAAGGAATTGTGGGATGCTTCATACCTTGAGGCACACCATGAGGCCTGCTAATTGTTTAAAGATGTTGGATGCTACAAGTTCTACTAGAAGATCTAGGGGTACCATCAGGGTGTCATAGAGGCATTTTCCAAAAGCTTTGATGGATTTAAAGTTCAACTTGGGCCTGTTGTGATGCAGATAAATGAATCTAGTATAGCAGCAGCCACAAAGATGCCTGGTGAAGTGGAAAGTTGGTTTAAGACCACCTCAGTCAAAGAGATTAATTTCAGATCATTTCTCAAAAAAGAGCATCAGAACATGAATTGGCAAAAGGACATTCCCAGGAGCTACTTGGAGGAGAAATGGCAAGCATTGTTAAAAATGATTTAGGCTTACATCACTTGTGAGGGGACATGTCCTTACATCAGTGTTCTTCATACTGCTCCTTCATTTCACTGGTAAAAAAACTCTGAATATGCCTTTTTATCTTCTTAAGAGCCTTACCAAGATGGCATCCAAATTTCATGACAAGCCTCAAAAGCCTAGCAACAGTTTATTTCATCATGGTCTGATCAAATTGATAGTGTTAGAGGAGCTCAACAGAAGAAATAAGACTTGGGATTATCTTCTGTTTTGGGGAGAATTTGGACAAGAAGTTCAACCAAAGAAAGGAGAAACTTCCTCACAGCAATTAACTTCTCCAAGAACAGGTAAAATAAAGAGGAGAGCATTGTCACCTATAGAAATTGCAACACAAGTTTCGCCGTCAAAATCAAAGAAAAATAAAAGGAAGCTAGAATTTGGGGAAAATGCAAAGGATCAAGGAAAAGCTATAGTAAAAAATGTCCTATATCTGACATATTCATATTCAGATTCTAAGCCATTAGCTGTAGAAATGGAAACTCGACCATTAGTTGTAGAAATGGAAACTCCATAAGAGGGAATACCTGGGACATCATCAAAGAAAAGGGTTAGCAAAAAACCTAAGGTCCAGAAACTGAAAGAAGAAATTGTTGAGTTAAAGGTTTTAGAAAGACATCTAAAAAGAGAGAATGAAACTCTTAGAAAGTCATCTCTCAAAGTTGGTTATGCATTAGATCAGCTGGCGATTAAATATGAGACTGTAAAGCACAAGAATAAGAAGCTCTTCAAACAGAGTAGCAGATTACAGAACATGAACAAGGTTTTGAGGTTCAAGCTTGTCCACAAAAAGCTAAAACCTAAATCTCACCTCAGCCTTGACACTTTAGTTGAAGCTGCCCTTAATATAAAATAAGGTGACTATGATAGATGAAGCAGGGTTAATGATCAAACTCAATCATTTTTTACCAGTTCGGGAGCAGTTACAGGTTTCGCCAGCTAAAATCAGTTTCAAAATCAGCAGCTAAATACACTTTGTTTTGACCTTGTTAGTTGTCGAAAGGTCTGTTATGAACAGAAAGCACAAAAATCTCCTCAGATCAAGGCAAATGGATTCCTCAATGTTCTCGAAGGCTTCCGGGATGATTTTCCAGTTATAACACATCAGGAAAATATCGGATTAGTTTTGGTTTATTAAGAAAGTCAAAGCATAACCTGTTTCTTGGGATTTTGTTGTATTTTCCCCAGGTTTAGGATAGTGGTCAATAGGCAGTTATTTCTAATTTTACCCTTTCTGTGGTAAAAATCAAATATATTGTAATGAACTCAAGATATATCTTATGATTTTGAAAGGAGATCAAATCTCTATTTTGGGTAAGATCATTAATTAGGTATTTTCAGAAATATCTAGAAATAGTTAAGGAAGGGATCTAATCCCCTACTCTGTAGGATCTGAATGTAATGGGATACTACAAAAGATAGAATGCAATATAGCATATGGGTTGGACCTAAATGGAAAAAATGGTATTAAAATACTACCATCCATTGTAAATATTTTTAGGAGGTTTTAAGTGATCCTTTTGATGAATATAAAGACATTATGCTTCAAGATTCATGTGTCATAGTTATGTGGTGAAGTGCTTCTTGATTTTTTCCACGGGGAAAGTTGCTCTTTTATATTCAAATGTATATAAAAATTTACAAAGCAGCGATCTAAATGCCCGCAACAGCATTAAAACAAAAAACTTACATGCCATCCTCTTAAAATTGAACCTAAAACAGGCTTTCGACTGTGTAAACTGCAACTTCCTACATCTCATCCTTCTCCAGTGTGGATTTGGGGTAGCCACTACAAACTGGATGATGGGCTGCATAAACACAGCCTCCCTGGTAGTTTTAATCAACGGCGAGGCTACAAAATCTTTCCACAGCGAAAGAGGACTACGACAGGGATGCCCCCTCTCACCCCTACTCTTCATTCTGGTCTTAAAATGCCTCAAAATCTTGTTAAAAAGAAGTAAATTAGCTGGAAATCTCACGGGAATTAGAGCTTCTAGACTGACTCAAATTTTACATCTACTTTTCGTAGATGACGTGATTATTATGACACTTATTCTTCTTGGAGACACTGAGGTCGAAGCTATATTACCAATGGATGTCGGGGGTAGGGTGAGTTGTTTGCCCAGGTACAATGGTATTGGGATAGAATCAAAAGGTAGAGTGGATGCTGGTATAAAGGTATGGAGCATTTGGTCCAAGTCCCGAGCCGATAGTGGTTGTTCTGTGTAGCCAGGGGGGGGGATCTCTTTCCGGGAGTTCGGAGTCAGCAATGGGCTATGTAAAAGTGTGGTCGCTGTGAGGGGAGGGATTATGCGAGGGGGGGGAAGAGTGGGATGTGATAGGCTCAAGCGGCTCTAGTTGCGATTTTGGGGGTGTCAAGGCGTCTAGCCGTGCAGGGATAGTGGGTGACAGTGGTAAATTTGTGTGGTCAGTAGCAGAAACCGGTTGCAAGGAGTTTGTGGCCCGCATGTTTATCATGAGTCTCTCCTAGGCGGAGAGAGTTATGTATAGCGATGGACAGAAAAACTTTATCTTACTCACCATTGTGTCATCTTGTAGATCAGTGTTCGATGCTTGCTATTGAGATGGAGACTCCCCTGCAGATGCTTCTGACTGTGTGTCGTAGCCATTTATACTGACCTCCTCCAACAAATCAGCCTCTGGTTCAGTGGGAGAGTATTTAAAGCAATCCTGTCTCAAGTGTCTGGTTCTGCAGTAGAATGAGCATCTGAACGGGATCCCCAGGTAGTCGAGTCTTTGGGCGAAAAGATGGCCTCTCCAGTCTATCTTCAAGACTTTCGGTAGTCCTGCATGAATATCTCGTTCGACCATGATCTTAGTCATTTTTCAATGAGATGAAGTCAGAGAGGCTGTGTCCACTGTTAAAAAATGGCCCAAAGAAGATCCGATAAGCTCGAAGGCCTAATGGTTCCATAGTTGTAGTGGAAGGCCAGGTAAAAGGACCCAGAGATGCCTATAGGAAAAATATTCAGTAGATGGATTAAAGCTGAGCCTCCATCTCTTAAGCATGAGGCTTCCACCACCAACCGCCCAGAATTTTTCCAGGACTCGAACAGTATCCTCAGGCGACTTGAAAATAAAGCCAAACCACCCATGTTGAAGGAAAAGTACTCTGGGAAGATATCCTAGAAGAGGCTTGCAGGTGTCTACTATCTAATCTTTCAAGCACTGGTTGCATTTGTCTTTGTAGGCAAATCTGCCAACCAGGGCATAGAGTGCCAGGTTACAGGCTTCAGTCAGTCCTACATCCATGCCCAGGACAAGTTTTGGGTGGGTCTCTTTGGGTTTCCAGACCCTCTGTGGCTTAGTTTTGTTGGATGGGGGTCGGCAAGAAGGGATGCTTGTCTTATGGTGGTTCCCACAGTTTCTGTTGTATGCGCAAGGCTTTTGTGGGCTTTGCTCTAGTAAAGGCTTCAGTAGTGCGTCTTCCGTGTCAAATGTGTGGAGAGTAGAGCCAGGCGCAGGAGACCTGGAGACTGGTGTGTGCTGTTTTTTACGGTAGTGGTTGTTGATAATCTCGTCGATAGAGGCCATGATGTCCAGGTGGTCCCAAGGGTCCCCGGTTTGTCTTTCAGTAGCGTCTGTGTTCAGTGTCTCCATGTGAGGGGCTGCAGATTCCACAAGGGTAAAGTCTCTCGATAGTAGTGGGAAAAAGTGACAGGGAGGTCCTGACAGGAACAGGATGGTCCCTTCCCGTTCCAAGAAAAATGGTCGAGGTTAGTGCGGAGACAGAGAGTATAAGGTTTAAACAGTAGGAAATATATCAAACCCCCGAGGGAAGTGTCTGTTGTCTGTGGTGGGGCTTGTAGACAGGAAAACCTGACAGGAACTGGAGCGACTTTTCCAGATTTAAAATGAGGTCGCAGTTAACAAGAAAATAGAGAGAGGGGGTAACTAAAAGGTAAATACTTGGAGTTGTCAGTAGGACATGTCTATGAGGTAAAAGGATCTGTCCTGCCCAAGAATCAGATGTCTCGGCCCGACCTTGTCCGTCCCTTTCAGATGTGTTCCTCTTAAAACAAAAAACTATTTTTTCCCCAAGCCAATGCGTCCAAACTCAGGGTTCGAAGGGCTGTAGCGCCCGCCCAATCCGGTGCCTCCATTTTCAAACCAGTTGTTCGCCCAATCCGGTGTCTCCATTTTCAAACCAGACGTTCGCCCAATCCGGTGTCTCCATTTTCAAACCCTGAAGTGCTTCTTGATGTAACTTATTCTTCTCTGGTTTCACATGTTGTTTCTTTATTTTATTTTTTATAAGAAGATTGTGTTCAGGATTTGTTTCAAACACCATGTTCTGGATTAAAACAATATTCATGTTTTCTTCTGAAGTTTGAATGTAGAATTCAGGTAGCAATGCTCTGCATTTGAAGTGAACCCTAATATTTTCCTCTTTTTCCATCTCACAAACTACAAGGATCCACTAACATGATTACCTTGCCTTGTTACATATGAGCTTAATTATTCTTTCATTTGATCACCTTAAACCTTTTTGATCCCATTTTGCCCAATGGCCCTCTTTTGTTGTCCCAACCAAAAACTCAAAAGCAAATATGTGCTCTCATAACTAGCCTAATATCCAATCCAAACAAAGTTAAATCATACAAAGAGATCCCTCTCTGAGTCTTGGAGGGATAGATCCCTGACTCCAAGTGGTTTTGTGGTTACCTCTGTCAATTTCTCTCTCGGCCTGAGAAATTATGGAGTGCTAACAAAAGCAAAACAACATACTTTTGTTTATTATGTACTCTTCATCTTTTGAATCTGTTTGACATGATGAAAATATTTCTTCTTTATTTGTACCTGCATCTTCTTTGAAATTCTCTGACTCTGTGATGGGTAAAGAATAGATATTATGTAACGTATCGCAAAGTTCTTTAGTTGATGAACATTTACTCACGTTTCCTTTACTTAATCATATAGTCATTCCAAAATGAAATCCATTGCAATTTTGTTATTTCACTTCAATTCCTTCTTTGTTGTAGTCTTTTCCCTTTTTGAACTATCATATCCTGTAACAACTGATAGCCAAATATCACACCCCTCTGCCTTTAAAAATACTTTCATCCTTTCACTCCATATCTCATACTTTAAACGATTCTAACCATTAAATAGTAGTACTCCATTCTCAAAATAATCCATGATCTCCTTCCAGTGGTTAAACTATTTCTTGAAGGAACCGGCTCTGATACCAATTCTTGGATTACTGAGAGGGGGGGGGGTGTGAATCAATAATGAGAAATTATACCACTTGTTAATCCTTTAAACCACAATGTATATTCCTTTAACTTATTCAACCATGTTCATCTATTTATCATCAATATATTACTGTATCATAAACATTAACATCCATAAGTGCATAATAAACAATAACAAACACATCCACATAATACACAGTACACCAATATTTACGTGGAAACCCAATGTGGGAGAAAACCACAGAATTCTTTTCTTATATGTCAAGAATTACATTCAAGGAAGCACCAACTTCCAATTCTCCAGCTCCAACTGTAAGGAGGCTCTGACCCCCTATATTTCCAGGCTACAACCTGAGGGAAGCTCCAACTCCCCAATTTCCTAGCTACAACCAGAAGGAGGCTACAACCCCCTATGTTCTCTGGCTACAACTAGAAGGTGGATACAACCACCTATCCTTGCCCTGTCCAACCACCCTGAAATATGAATGTCAAGTGTAGACAACCTGTCATTGTCACTGAATCAACCACTAGCATTGTAAACCTATCATTGTCAACCTATACCAATAACCTGTAACAACCGACACCAAACAACTTGTACTAATAACCTAAACCAACCTGTACCATGCACCAAACCTGTACAAATAACATGTCACAACAACCTATCCAAACAACCTATCACAACAACCTATCTCGCCAATCTTATCAATCAAATCAGATCTACTCACCAATATCAATTACCAAGACAACTCTCAACCATATGCACAATATCACCAAGATGTGCATCAATCAATCACAACAACTCATAATCATCACCAAGAACAATATGTGCTTCTAATAATATACCAAGACAAGTATGTTACATCATCCATAAATGATGTTTCAACAATACTACTAACAAGTGCCTCCAACCATGTACCAATCATGCATCAACTACACATCAACTATGACTCATCAAGATGTACCAACATCATCAACTATACACCTCATGTATGTGCCAACTCATCAACTACTTGTCTCAACCATATACCCAATCATATACCAATATAACCATTAAAAGATATCTAACAATTCATAACTCTATCCATAAATCAAATACCATAAACCCTTACATCAAACCATGTGCCACAACCTCAATGTTATGTAGCCCGAAGCTAAGCCAACAACTTCATCAACACATCACAACCAAAAGACCAATATTTGTATGTCAAATACCAACAACAAAATACCAATTATATCCCTCAACAAATCCGATATATGCAGCAATATTGAACATCCAATATGATCTCAATAGCTAAACCCTATCTCACAAAACATACATCAAACAAGATGTGCTCAGCTTTAATAAGTATCTTAATCAATCCCTGATGATAAATTCCATGAGGAGGGGTCTTAGAGTTTGCTTGAATTTTCATGGTCATCTTATTTAGATCTCTTAACAAGTAATATGGTGGACTCATCCTTTTGATTCTTGACAAATGAAGAAGGAAACATAGATGAAACAAAAACACAATAGAATAACACCCTTCACATGTGATGTATCGTTTAAGCATAAGCAATACCTCCATCCATTCATCAACAATCCAATTCCTGGGAATACCCTTGGCCCAATTGGGATCTCTATGTTCAAGTTTCAAGAACTGATTTACATACCCTCTTGTAATTAATTTGTTTTTGAACCACTTTTTGCCATCGACAGGGAGGTTACAAGTTGTTGCTATGGACTCTTATGTAACCTGCATAACCAGGTTTGTAATTCAGACCCTCTGTCCATTAAAACTTTCAGCAAATGCCTGGGTTGCAACATAGTGATAACCATCTAGCTTGGTGTAGTACAAATACCAACCAACTCGATCAAAGATTTGTCTACTATATTCATATGCTTCCACAGTCAGGGTTTGAGAAAGAAGTACATCCTCCTCCCACACAGTTGCATGATAAAGTTGCTAAGCCTAATTAGGAATCTTGACCCAACGCAAGTCAATCATACATTACAAGGAAGGGTAAAAGAGAAGCTTGTTTAAATATTTTAGATGAGCCAATGGAAGCTACTATAACCAACCTGCAAGCAGATAAAGGGTCTTCTCATATCCTAGGTGGAGGTAAGCATTTGTTTCCATATGCCCAAAAGAATTATTCTAAAAGGACCAAAAGGTTGGAAAAACCTAGGGTATTGAAGGAAGATCAAGAACCTAAAACAACAGAAGAATTTGTAGATCATGTATAGCCTAAAGATCATTCCCCAAAGATCATTCCTCCTAGCTCAAGCTCCTTCGAAGACGATGCTTCTAGATATAAATTTTTGATGAGAAAAAGGAGCACTAGGCCTCAAAATAAATTTAGGTTGAAATCCAAAGCAATGTATAATCCTGTCGTTAAAGATAAGGTTATCATTATTTATGAAGGATCTGCAAACCCAAAAGAGGAGCCATCAACAAGCAAGAAAATTCATGTAACTAACCCTGAGAGGAATAAGTATAAGAAGGGAGGTATGACATCAAACAAAAAGACTACCACGGGAAAAGACAAAGCTTATGCAAGAAAATAGAGTAAAAAGAATAAGAGAGGACCAAACCCTATGATCAGATCTGAAGGGGATAAGCTCAACAGAATAAAAACYCGTTCTCAAACCAAGCAGACAAGAAGGAACAGTTTGGATTTGTTGGCAGAAGCAGCTACATCAGTTTTTCAAGGAGAATTTGCAGTTTGACAATTTCACCTTCGATGAAAATCCTATATTTTGACTGAAAGATGATTGATAATGGAAGAACCTTTTTGTTTCCTTGTATTTAAGATACCGTTATTATTTTTTTTATGATGGGTTGTAGCATGGGCAAGGAAAGGCGTTAAAAACAATTTTCCCGCAATCTTATACACAGGAAAATATTGGAGCTACAAGAACACCTGTAGCAGCCGATTTTGCAGCAAATATGACACAGATTCATATTTTCATAATGGATCAAGGTTGTAAACAAGGTAAATCTACGATCTATCTTGGGATACGATGATTCTGCAAAGCAATTATCATTGTTGATTTGTCAAAGTCTTTATTCGAGTGGATCATTGAAAATCAGGAAGATATTGGAAGGATAAAGAGGAAGATGCAGCATAAGCATTCAAGGGGAAAGCAATTCAACCAAAGAGATTTTTCTATGCAAGGTTGTTGCCTTAGTTATAGGATATTTTTTGTAAACTGCTTATTGTTTTGTATATCAATAGATAGAGACAAAAATTCACCCTGAGCACTTGTAGGGATTAGTATTGATGTGTCCCTGACTATCAGGTTGACCATAAATGCATGTAACCAATGTAAAACACTATATATTGGATTAAGTAGAAAAAGAACATGTTGGATCCTTGTTCTGGCTTAAAAGTTTTAATTATAAGACTATTTTGATCCATCCTACCTATGTAAAGATTTTCGTTGTTAATAAAGTCGATGGTTGGTGTGTATCTCTTATATTTGTTTATCACTTCTATTTCCTCATCTTGAACATATCATTACTATTATATGCTCATATCATTGTATGTATGTGCTGAAAAGGTTTCTCTATTTTGTAAAATGCAATCTTTGCCACATGTGTGTTTGAGTCTCTTAAATCTTGTTCAGATAGGATTTTTGAGTGTGGGTTTATTCTTCTACTGGTCAAGTATATTAAAGGACATATACTCTTTGATGATTGTCAGTTTTGTTCCATTAATTCTCCTCAATCATATCTATACTCTCTTTTTTACTCCAACTGAGGATTTATTTACCTAATCTATTGCACATAAAGAAGTGGTTCTTATAGCTTATTCATCTAAATAAATTGAGATAAAGAGTGTGATCCCTCCACCTCTCTAAAACTATTTTCTTTAAAACATTTTGAAACAAGGTGTGCTAGGCTTAAGTCAACAACAGTCTTGAGTTAACTTCTAGCGCTAACAGGCATCAACTCCTCTCTCGATGTTTGGATTGTAGATTCAAGAGCATCACACAGCATGGAATCCATAAAACAAGTCTACTCTTCATTGGACGCATGCAAATATCCTCCTATTTTGATGGGGGACAACTCTCAGGTCGAGGTCACTGGAAAAGGAAGAATCGAAATCACAAATGGAAGCTTCGATAATGTGCTACATGTTCCCAAACTTTCTGCCAATCTTCTTTCCCTGTATCAGATGAAAAACTTTGACACCGAAAAGAGATTTATATTCGCACCTGATGATGTGTATATCTGTGACATGCAAACCAATTCCAAGGTTGCTACCAGTGAGGTAAATCATCTATCCAAACTCTACACATTTTCTAAATTTATTGAACCAGATTATGCATTATTGCTTACCCATGCTGATGAAAGCAGTAGGATATGACACGAAAGGTTCGAGCATTTAAATTTCAGATATATGCAACAACTTAGCAAGTAGGAAATGGTTGATGGTCTACCTGCTATCCACTTCTCCAAAGGAATTTGTGAGGGATGTGTTCTTGGAAAACACCCTCAAGAGATATTTGACAAAGGAAAGACTCATAAGGCTTCCTTTCCTTTAGATCTGATCCATAGTGATCTGATAGGCCCTTTTTTGCATCCATCAATCAGTAAATCAAGGTACATGCTCATTTTTGTTGATGATTTCTCACACTTCACATGGACTTTCTTTCTGAGGAAAAAATCAAGGGTCTTTAAACAGCTCAAAGATTCCAAAGCCCTTTTTGAAACAGAGTGAGGAAAGAATATCAAAGCCCTTCGAACAAATAATGGAGGGGAGTATGTCAACCATGAGATACATAATATTTGTCTTGAGGTTGGGATTCAATTACATCACACAGTTCCTTTTACTCCGTAGAAAAACGGAGTTGCTGAGCGGAAAAATACATCTCTAAAGGAAATGGCATCTTACATGCTACATGCAAAGTCACTTCCACATATCTTATGGGCTAAAGCACTTAATTGTGCAACCTACATACAAAATAGATCTCCCCATAGATTTTCCAAGGATAAGACCCCCTATGAGGCTTGGATTTGCCTCAAATCGGAAGAGACCCACTTCTGTATATTCGGTTCGCATGCATGGGCCATGATTCCCTTTGAGAAGAGGAAGGCACTTGATCCACAAAACACAGAGTGTATCTTTGTTGGATACCCTGACAGTGTGAAAAGATACAGACTCATTGATCTTTCCTCGGACTAGCTCATCATTGAGCGTAGTGTCCAATTCGAGGAAAGTATCTCACATGTACCTCAACAGCTGCATCCAGACACTTTTTTTCTTCCACCTATCAGAGATGATGAGCATAAACATATTGACTCTTCTTCAGATGAGAGTTATGATTCAGAGATCAACTCAATACAGCCAGAAGCAGAGTCAGTGCATGCAGATGAAGTTGCAAATTCAGAGCCAGATCTGAGGCCCAAGTGTTCCAAGACTACTCTTTAGGATGCAGAAGACATTGTTGGAGATCTAGTTGATACTAGGAGGACTCGAACTGATTTCAAGGAGCCTCCTCTTGCACTCACTGCCACTGAACCGATCCCACCCAGACATCTTTTCTTGGTTCATTCTTCATATCCATAGTCCTATGGCAAGGCTGTTGGAAATCCCTTTTGGGAATCCGCCATGCAATAGGAGTACAACTCCCTCCTTGAGAACCAAACTTGGGATCTGGTTCCCCTTCCTTCAGGAAGGAAACTTGTCAGGTGTAGATGGGTCTACAGGACCAAGAGCGCAGCGGATGGACAAGTTAGCAGATAAAAATCCAGGCTAGTTTCCAAAGGCTTTCAGTAGGTGCATGGCATTGACTATGATGAGACCCTCACTCCAATAGAAAAGATGGATTCTATACGTTTGGCACTTGCCATTGTCGCAGCCAAGGGATGGGAAGTCCATCAGATGGACGTGAAGAATGCATTTCTTCGCGATGATCTCTCTAAGGAGATATATTTAGAGCAGCCCCAAAGATTTATGTAGGATTCATCTTTGGTCTGTCGACTGAAGAAGTCTCTTTATCACCTCAAGCAGGCCCCGAGGGAATGGTATGCCAATATGGACTCCTACATGTTGTCACATAAATTTGTACATTGTAAGCCAGACCTAAATGTTTACACGATTAGGACAGTTGATTCCATTCTACTCCTAGTTCTCTATGTTGATGATTTGTTGATCACTGGTTGCTCGACTTCAACAATTTTTGCAGTCAAGAATATTTTGCATGACAGGTTCTTGATGATGGACATGGGTCCACTACATTTATTCCTTGGACTCGAGATCATTCAAAATGCATTAGGCATCAAATTGTCACAAGCCAAGTATGCACGAGATCTCCTTGAGAGATTTCACATGACAGACTGCAAGTCTTCCTCAACTCCTTTCCTATTAGGATTCATACTTGATGATGGCGAGGAAACTCCACTGGTGGACAGCACATTGTACAGACAGCTAGTGGGGACATTGTTGTATCTCACACACTCCAGACTATAACTCTCCTATGTAATTGGAGCAGTCTCCAAGTTCATGCACGAGCCGCATGAGCTACATTGGAAGGCTGCAACATGTATCCTTCGTTACTGTTATCGGACTAATCGGTAGGTGCGAACACTAACTGATCTCCCTCGATCCACCTAGATCTAGAAAAAAACACACCAGAACATGACACTTTCCTTAAGTTTTAGATATTGAATTTACTAACTAAAGAGGGATGAGCGACATACCGTTTAAATGTCGCTTCCTCTCACCAT
>JASDQU010310119.1:36578-47827 GCA_032191745.1 Picea mariana | reverse complement strand
GGAGAATGTTGAAAGAAACTCCTCATAGCTAATATCAGCCTCCAGAGAGTGTTTCATGTCTTCATTCATAAGCCTTGGAACCAATTGTAATATTTTTATGATTTCACTAATGTGGCAAGTCCTAGGTTTGAAGAAAAAAGATTTGAAATGTTGTTTACCAGCTTTAGCCTTCTCAGCAAAGGACTTCACCATTCTTCCATCCCCATTCAATATTTCCCAAATCAAATTGGTCTGGTTTTGAAAGTTAGAAAAATTATGATTTTTTTTGTATTGTTGTCGCCTTTAAGAATCCACAACACTTGACTCTTTAATCTTCACTTTACTTCCTCCCTTTTGAACAATGATGATCTCTTAAACTTCAAATATTTTAATGTTTTTTTATCCTCATCCAAGAAGATTCCAATTGAATTTTCTTCATAAAGCAATCGATTTTTTTCCTCAGTCTCAACAAGATCTTCTGAAATTTTCTTTTAATGTCCCATGACCCACCTTTTCATAGCATCCTTCACCCTAGAAAGATCGTCTGCTACCTGCTTCATCACCAAGTCCACACTATCAAGATCCATGTGCTTCCATACCGAAATAATCAACTTTTTGAAATCCTACTCCCGCAACCAGGAATGGTTAAAATTGAAGAGACGGGATGTAAGGTACCAAATGTAATATAATATGCAGAAACAAGAATATTCAGCAGATATCAACAGAACAACAAAATATGAGAACAGCAAACCAAAAATAATACATTTATTCAAAGAAAGGAATGTTCACTTGCCTCTTCGAGGGGGCAACCTCCAGTAGAGCGGAGCTCTATTACAATAATTCTCAAGACAAGATTTATCCTGCCTCCTACTCTTATTTATACTAATTATATCTTCTAAAGAACATTCTAGAGGAAGATTTGTCTAGAAGTGGAAGCTTCTATCAGGTCTTCTTACATTGACTTATTTATGTTTATTAAATAGGCCTTACTAACTAATATCAATTTTTATTACATAGAAAATATATTTAGGCCTTATTAAATAATCTCGGCCTTTATTACCTGGAAAATATATTATTCTATCTATGTGGGGGGTTAGGTCCCTAGCATGCCCTTCCCCATGAAAAAGAGCCTTGTCCTCAAGGCTTAACATGAGGAAACTGTTGCATAATGGTAGTCAGTTCCCATGTGGCATCTTCTAATGGAGTATCCTTCCAATTAACCAAAACTTCCTGGATGGTGTGATGATGGAGACGATGCTCTCTTTGGTACAATATGACTTGTGGCTACAACCAAATGGAACCTTCTTCATCCAAATCTAGTAGGTTGGTATGGATGTGGCATTTGGTGCCAATCACTTTCTTCAGGCATGAGACATGAAAAACATGATATAGCTTGGAGTGACTTGGCAAACCTAACTAATAGGCCATTGGCCCCACACATATAAGAATAGTATAAAGACCATAAAATTTATGTGTAAGTTTCTAACACTGTTGGGATTTGAGTGAAGTCTGCTTGTACAGTTGGAGACAGAGAAACACATGATCCCCTTCAGCAAATTGACATTCAGAACGACCCTGATCTGCATGTTGCTTCATGTGATTTTGAGACATTACTAAATTTTCTTTGAGAGTACAGATAATGTTCATGTGGACGCTAAGATTGTGTTCAACCTCCTGAAATTTGGAGACACACGACATGTATGGGAGAACCGATAGTGGATTTTGTCTGTAGACTACTTTAAAAGGATTCATGCTAGTGGTAGTATGATAAGAGGTGTTGTACCACCATTTAGCTAGGCGTAACCATTGAACCCACTAATGTTGTCTATCAGACACAAAACACGTCAAATATGCTTCCAAACACTTGTTGTCGCTTTCGTTTGGCCATTGGTCTGAGGATGATAGGGTGTGCTAAGATGCAATTGACTTCCCTAGAGCCTGAATAGTATTAGCCAAAAAAATTTGGTAAAAGTGGGATCATAGTCAGAAATAATAAAATGAGGTATTCCATAGAGTTTGAATATATTATCCATAAAAAAATTGAGCCGCTGTGGATGTTGTGAACGAGTGTTGAAGATCATAGAAATGAGCATATCTGGAAAGATGATTCGTTACCACCATGATGACTAACTTATTGCCTGATTCGGGTAAGCCCACAATGAAATCCATCGAAATATTTGTCCAAATAGTTGGTGGAAGCAGAAGTGGTTGGAGTGTACCAAGAGGTTTGACAGTCTCACCCTTATTGCATTGACATGTATCACGTTCAGCCACAAAGGTGTGAGTGTCATGTTTCATACCATCCTAGAGGAAATATCGTTTTACCCATTCATAAGTTTTGGTAAAACCTGAATGTCCTATTGTAGGTGAAGAGTGAAACTCAAAGAGCACCTTGGGTTAAGGGCCGACTGTTTGCTTAAATACAAGCAACCTTTATAGTGAAATTTTTCATTGTTCCAAGAGTACCTTGTAGCAACTTGGGGATACTATTGAAGTTTTTGGATTAGGCTGGAAATTTTGGGGTCTTGAAACCATTCCTGTCAAACAGCATGAAACCAATATTCTACAATGAATGAAAGGGAAAAGAGGGACCCTTCATCTTCATATTTCTTGGAAAGAGCATCAGCCACCACATTTTATTTTCCCTTCTTGTTAAAAATCTCATAATAATATCCAAACAGCTTGGTCAACCATTTTTATTGCTCCAGGGATTAAATTCATTGTTCCAAGAAGAATAGGGGCTGGTACTGGGACAGATAACACTCGCTTCTAACAATTCTCGGATAATTTTCTCCATTTAAATTTTTTTTAGCAAAGGGATGACGATAAGGATGAACATTAGGAGGAATTTTTCTTGTTATTAAAGGAATGGAATGGTCATGATCTCTGTGGGAGGGGGGAAGCCCCTAGGGAGTTTGGAAAATAGTGAGATGGCAGGAAAGGATCGCTTGAATTTCTAGGTGTACCGAGGGTATCTCAACTTCTTAAATGGAATGGAGTTGGGCAATGATGCTAGAATAAACTTTTTTGAGTAACTTTTCCATGTGGTGGGAACTGATGATCTCTGGAGACCTTGTTGTAATGCCTTGGAATTTATACTATTGTACTTCCTGTTGGAAGTGCATGGTTAATTCCTTAAAATCCATGGTGATGTGGCCAAGAGTGTGTAACCATTCAACACCAAGCACAATGTCACAACCACCCATGTCCATAGAAAACATGTGAGATTTCATGTTATACTCACCAATTTGTAGGTGCACATTTTCATAACACCCCCCCACATTTCATGTAACCACCATTGGCAATCATGATTTGAAAATTTTTATGGCACGAATGTAGCAATTGACTTCTTGAGCAAGATTGTGATGAATGAAATTATGAGTGTTGCCACTATCAACTAGGATGATGACTTTCTTGTGCTTAATGTAAACAATCAATTTGAGGGTTTGGGGAGCAGAAAAACCAGTGAGAGCATTCAGTGAAATCAGTGGTTCAACTTCAGGAGGATCAGAGGGTGGCATAGTATCATCTATTTTGCGTGGCTTTGCTTCAGGTGAAACCTCAACCTCTTCATCAGAAACATCCTCTAAAATGGCCATAAAAAGTTGTTGTTCTTTAAACTTGTGCCCAGGAAAGTATTTATCATCACAATTGTAGCAAAGAACCTTGAGTTGGTGTTTAGCCATTTCTACCCGTGTTAATTTTTGGACATTGAAAGGAGGGGCCTTAGGGGTATGGGTGGTGGGTTTTGCATGGAGCATAAAAGTGGGTTTTCTACTCTGGGCCAAGACGACCCATTATGCCTCCTTAGCATGTTTAGTTGCTTCCAAACAGCTCTGGGGGCGAGCCATGATGACCTGGGATCATATTCAATCCTTAAGGCCACTGATAAATCATTCCTGGAAGAAGCCAAATGTCATGCCCTCCATGCGAAAATCCAAGTGCTCAAAGGCAACGATAAAATATTCCACTGTTCCAGATTGTTTCAACTTGGTCAGACGTCCTAAATGGTGGGTATCCATGTCAAAGCGTTCATATAGTTCTACAACAAATTGTGACTAATCAACATACCCTTGGTGTGCATTTTGACGCCATTGCCACCATTGTGATCATTCTTAATCCAAATAGAGAATTCCATAACAAAGCTTAGTTAACTCATCAATGATACCATGTAGGGAGAACTAGTGTTCCATCTGAGTAACCCAGGCTTGTGGATCCAAGACATCAAATTTGTTTGCCTTAACACTGGGAATACGGGGGTCACGAGGTAGGGAGTTGGAATGAGAGTGTAAAGGTTGGTTGGATTCAACACCTTCAGTATAGAGAGGTGGGTTAGAGGAGGAAGGACCCTGGAATTTGTTCATGAATTGGTGTAGAGCGGAATGAACTTTAGCAAATTGGCTACCGAGTTGTTCTTAGATAAGGTCCATTTTTGCATGAATGGTCGGAATGCCCCTATTTACTTGGGCCTGAAGGACAGTAAGGTCGGTACTTAGTTTTTGATTACTTTCTTCTTGGCGGGTGGGAGCCATGAGGGGATGAGGGGTGGGTCCATGAACAAAAAAGCAAATAAGTGATATATATCACTATGATCAAGGCAACCAGAGGAGACCAATCGGATAAGTGGGAAATAAGGGTGTCGAGTAGGGTAAGGGTCCACGTGGTGAAAAAAAAAGGTTAAAAATGATAGGTATCACAACGATCAGTACGAAAGGAGGAATCCAATGGGATAGGTCTCAAATAAGGGTGCGGTCAGGCCCCGGAGTTTGTTTTCTACTCCTGGGGAGTTACACTTCGATCTGAAAAGTATTGCAGTGTTGAAATGCCATAATTGTTAACAAGAGAAAATATGTAGTAATTTTGCAACCATAATGCAAGATGCAAGGTTGCACGACAATAGATCTTGTTTGTTCCTTTTTGTTTTGTTTTCGTCCCAAGGGTTGGGATTGCATGGTTCCTACAGACAAGGGTTTGACATGTGCTATAACTATCGGATATATGTGCGGGGTTGAAGAGTAGTACTCATCCCAATATCTCAGGGCACCAACTAAGGAGGCTAGATCGTACCCTTATTTGTACTACTTGATTACCTAGGTACTAGAGAGTATCTTCCCAATTGTTGTTCTCAATGGCACTATAGAAATCAGGTGATTGATCGATTGATCTAGGGATGGTTTCAATATACCTAGGGGGCTCTCGATATACCAGAGGTACGTGGAAGATCAAGTCTATCTAAAGGTGTTGTCTAATGTGCTACCACTCGAAGAGGTACCAACAGGGGTTACAAGGGTGTCCAGCAATGTGAACTTAAAAACCTCTTGTATTTCCTACATGTATGTTTCCCTGGCCGTGGATTTATGCATTGAATGATAGATCATTGTAGTTTAAAGACGTCAAAACACGTCTCTACCCTGGAAAAAAAATTAACCCACAATTCCTTCCAAGGAAAGTGATATGATACCACTTGTAAGGTACCATATGTAATATAATATGTAGAAACAATAATATTTATCATATATCAACATAACAACAAAATATGCGAAGAGAAACACCATAAATAATACCTTTATTCAAAGAAAGCAATGTTCACTTGTCTCTTTGAGGGGGCAACCTCCAGTAGAGCAGACCTCTATTACAATAATTCTCAAGACAAGCCTTCTCATGCCTCCTACTCTTATTTATACTAATTCTATCTTCTAAATAACATTATAGACGAAGATCTTTCTAGAAGTGGAAGCTTCTATTAGGTCTTCTTACATTGACTTGTTCACATTTATTAAATAGGCCTTACTAACTAATGTCGACCTTTATTACATGGAAAATATAATTAGGCCTTATTGACTAATGTCGCCCTTCATTACATGGAAAATATATTATTCTATCTACGTGAGGGGTTGGGTCCCTAACACAGGGGGACTTTTGATCCTCTTTCTCCAACTTCAACAAGATGGGAATATGGTCCGACAACCCACCTGATCCAACATAGTATATTGCAAGAAAATATCCCCCTAGAATAGGTTCAGAGATTAAAAGTCTATCAAGACGTTTAGAGATGCCTTCAACACCCTGTTAGAAAAATAGGATCATAGAGAAATAAAATAAACAAATGCGGAAATCAAACACAAAATATACACAACACAATAGAAACATAGATATACGTGGTTCACCCAGTGCGGGCTACGTCCACCAGAGAAATTTCCAAATCCTTCCTTTATTATTATACAGCAAAAGGAAGGGATACAACCTACTATGATCCACCTTGGACCTTGCAAATTTCTCATCTTCACCTTCATGCTTTAAGACCAACTGAAATTGAGCATGAACTCAGTTTCTCCCTGGTTACCATCTTTGTTAACATGTTTGTAGGATTATGACTAGTATGTATCTTTTCCAACGTCAAATGTCTATCTTCCAAGACAGATTGTATGAAATGGTACCTCAATAGTATGTGTTTAGTATTATAATGGAAGTTTGAGATATTTTTCAGATGAATGGCACTCTCGTTGTCAGAGTTCAACATGTTATTCTTGTTGGGTATGTGTTATATTCTTTGCACAAAAAAATTTCTACCTCAGGAAACGTGTCACATATTTAGGTGGTTTTTCGACACATGGTTTTTGCCGATGGTTTTCTTTTTCCAGTTAAGGAATTAGGGTTGTGGACTAATCTAGGTCATTGGGTTAGGTTTATGGATTCCATTGGCTCCTGTATGTATATTGTATTGTAAACAATGTATCATACATGAATGAATATAGAATATGTCGGTTTTCCTGGTTTGGGTTTCTAGGGGAAAAATATCTGTGTAATGTTTGTATTTGCCATTGTATCTTTTTTGTTCTTTTACTGAATATATGTTTGCAGTAGATATTGTACAAGGTTATAATTTACAATTATCTTTCTTCATTCCCAATTCCTCCATAAACCTCTATAACCAAATCATCTATTTACTAGCCTCTGTAGCAACAACATACTCTGCTTCAATTGTTGAAAGTGCAACAAACTTTTCTAGTTTTGAAATCCAACTTACTGTTGTTCCACCTATAGTAAAAACATACCACATGGTGCTCCTCCTACTATCTTTATCACATGCCATATCTGAATCAACATAACCCTGTAGAATATTGTCGAAACCTCCAAAACATAATGCATGAGTACTAGTACCTCTCAAATACCTAAGAATCCATTTTACTGCCTCCCAATGTTCTTTACCTGGATTGTTCATATACATGCTCACAACTCCCACTGCATGTGCAATATCTAGTCTTGTGCAAACCATAGCATACATCAAGTTGCCAACTGTTGATGAATAAGGGACCCTAGACATGTATTTTATCTCCTCTTGTGTCTTGGGACACATTTCGTTGGTTAATTTGAAATGGTTGGCCAAAAGTGTACTAACTGGTTTTGCATTTTGCATTCTAAACCTCTCCAACACCTTCTCAATGTACTCACCCTGAGACAATGTCAATTTGGGATTTTTCCTGTCTCTTGTTATTCTCATACGAAGGATTTTCTCTGCAACACCCAAATTTTTCATCGCAGATGAATTAGTTAATTTCTTCCTGAGCACATTTATATCCTGCACATTAGACCCTGCAACAAGCATGTCATCTACATACAATAGCAAGATAATATAGCTTCCATTTTCTAACCTGTTAAAATAAACACAATGATCAGAATGACATCTACAATAACCTTGTTATGTCATAAACCTATCAAACTTCAAATACCACTGCCTTGGAGCTTGCATTAGGCCATACAAGCTCTTCTTCAACCTGTATACCAAATTCTCCTTTCCTTTGACCTCATACCCCTCTAGCTACTACATATAAATCTCTTCCTCCAAATCTCCATGGAGAAAAGTTTTTTTTACATCTAACTGTTCAATATGCAAATCTTCTACTGCCATAAGACTTAAAATAGTCCTAATTTAAGTCATCTTAACAACAAGAGAAAATATTTCCTCAAAATCTATACCTTTATTTTGTGCAAACCCCTTTACAACATATCTATCCTTGTATCATTTTTTGCCTCCATCTTCTTCCCTCAACCTATAAACCCATTTATTCTACAATGCTCTTTTTCCTGCAGGCAACTGAACCAAGTCCCAAGTATGGTTATTTACCAAGGAGTCCATTTCCTCTTTCATGCCTTGCTCCCACTTCTTTTTAGTTTCTACCTGCATTGCCTCTTCATAAATTTCTGGTTCACCAGAATCAATCAACAATAAATAACACAATGAAGGAGAGTATCGTTCAGGGGGTCTACTTAACCTGGTAGATCTTCTAACAACACTTGCAGGGATTTGAGGTACTTGTTGCTCCTGTTATTGTACATTTTGATTTTCTAGTACCTTTGGAATTACTTTTTCAATGATCTCATCAATCACTGTGTATTCTGGTTTTTCCTTTTCTTGTTTCTTTCTCTGCAACTAATCTTTGCACATGAACTTCTCATTGAATATGACATCTCTACTCCTAATAATTTTGTGATTTTTAAAATCCCATAAGCGATAACCAAAATCATTAACATCATATCCATTAAAGGTACACTTCTTGGACTTTGCTTCAAGCTTTGTTCTATTTTCTTTATCAATATGGATAAATGCTTCACAACAAAAAGTATTTAGAAATGAATAGTTTACCTTTTTACCTGTCCATCCCTCCTCTAGAATTCCACCATCAAAAGAGATTGAAGGTCCTATATTTATTAACTAAACAACAGTATCTACAACATCTGCCAAAACTGTAAGGGCAACCCTGCATGCAATCTCACACTCCTTGTATGCTCCATGATTGTCCTATTCATCCTTTCTAACACACCATTTTCTTGTGGTGTTCCTAGAACTGTCTTCTCTCTATGAATCCCATGGTATGAACAAAAATCATTGGAATACTTGCTGCAATATTCACCTCCAATGTCTAATCTGAGACACTTCAACCTTTTTCCTATTGCATTCTCGACCAAAGCTTTCCATTTCTTAAAAGTGTCAAAAACATCATATTTTTGTCGAATGCAATAAACCCAAATTTTTCTAGTTGCATCATCAATAAAAGTAACATAATAATGAGAGCCATCAAGAGTTGATACTTGAGTTAGTTCCCATACATCTGTATGCACAATATCTAACCTTTCACTCTTATTTTCCTTTCCGACTCTGATAAATCTGATTCTCTTATGTTTTCCATAAACACAATGCTCATAGAAATCCAAATCAATTTGCTTAAGATCTGGCAACAAATTTATTTTGTGAAGTATCTGCATCATCTTCTCACTCATGTGTCCAATCCTATGATGTCACAATTCTCTATCCACTCCTATATAAGCTAAAGAGATAGAAGATTCAGTAATACTAGTACATAAATACAGTGTACCTACCTTCTCTCCTTTTGTTATCACTGGTGATCCTTTGGTGGCCTTCTACACCTTATCTGTAAATGTAGATATATAGCCTTCACTTGCCAATTCCCCTGTTGAAATTAGATTTTTTCTTATATCTGGAACATGTCTTACCTCTTTCAACAATCATTGGTTTCCATTCTTTTGCTTTATTTGTACCTTGCCCATTCCAACAATTTTGCATGGTGCATCATCACCCAAATGAACCTGTCCAAAATAACCTTGAACATAATCTAGAAAATGTTTCCTATGGGGTGTGGCATGAAATGAAGCCCCTGAATCTACTACCCAAGACTCAAAAAATTATCTTAAAAAAAAATCAAAGCATCTTGTAACACATCACCCGTTACATTTGCTTCATGATTGTTTTCCTGTTGTCCATCTCTTTGTTTCTTTGTAGCTCTAAGCCTTTCTTCAGATGTCCTTTCTTCTCACAATTCTAGCACTCTATCTTTCCTATTCTGGATTTGGATCTGCCCTTCCTAGAATTCTCGTGGTTCCTTGGTCCCTTTCCTCTGTCCTTTTGTCTTCCCCTGTTCTCCACGGTCAACGCATTACCTGATGTCTCACATGTGCTTTTCCATCGCATTTCATCGCTAAGGATAACACTAACAACGTCATCAAATTTCAGAGTGTTTGAACCATAGACAGAGTTACTTACAACCATGACCAAGCCATTCCATCTTTATGGCAATGAGCACAAGATTAGAAGAGCCCTAACCCCATCATCAAAGTCCACTTTTACATAACTCATCTTATTAGTAACCGTATTAAATTCATTTAAACGATCGGCAACAGGCCCACCTTTTGACATCTTCGTATTAAATAATCGCTTCATTAGAAATACCTTATTTGAGGTTGAGGGTTTTTCATATAGTTTATCCAATGCCTCCATCAAATCCTTCGTTGTATTTTCTTTTGAAATATTTAAAGCCACCGACATTGCTAGGAACAATCGTATTGTTCCTAGTGCCTTTATGTCAAGAACCTCCCATTCTTCGTCCTTCATGGTCGTCGGCTTCCTTGCTACTCCGTCCAATGGTAGGAATAGATCCTTCTGATATAAATAATCTTCCATTTGGATCTGCCATAGCTGGTAGTTTTGGCCGTTAAATTTATTGACCTTAAACTTTCCCTCTTCCGCCATTGCTCCCACTCATACCAGGAACCCTCTTTTCCTGTGAGTTACCTTTCTCTCTGATACCAGTTGTTAGAAAAACAGCATCGCGGAGCAATAAAATAAAAAAATGCAGAAATAAAACACATAAGATACATAATACAATAGAGACACATATATATGTGGTTCACCCAGTCTGGGCTACGTCCACCAAAGAAATTGCCAGGTCCTTCCTTTATTATTATCCATCAAAATGAAGGGATACAACCTACAACACACCCATTGTAACTTCCTCTTCTTTCTCTCACAATCTCCTCTCTCAGTATACAATATTCGTCATAACACAGCTGCAATATAATTCCCTCATAAAAGATGGTTTCCTTCTAGGGAAAAAAACCCTAACATAACTTCTACCGCCAAATCTGCGACCTTATAATGAACGGTTCAGATTGACTATGAAATTACGATATTTGAATTGCAAAAAACAAAAAATTTCGGGGGGGGCGCATGGATTGTGTATCCTGCAGTTTCTTTGACTTGCATATGATATAGGAAGATAATCAAGCTCCAAAACCAACACACCCTGCCTAGCATTTCTCTAATTAAGGACCAACTTGACCGATTCCAAATCAACCAGATGTTTGTCCTAAAAAAGGTGAATAAAAAAATTACTTAAAACGTCTTATCTAGCATGAGCCCCCATACTTCCTTATGAGAGATACTAAGGTTGAGGTCTCCACCAATTATCAAATTT
>JASDQU010310118.1:112122-131642 GCA_032191745.1 Picea mariana | reverse complement strand
TGTGGTTGATGGAGAAATGGAACCTTGCTTTTTACTAAGCCATGCTACTAAAGAATCACCCAAGAAGAATGGTCCTCCACTGGTGCTTTTCTTCTCATCAACACAGTTTGCCCAATCTACATCTAAGTAAGTAGTTAACTGAAAATTTTGATTTTTGGGATGCCACATAGCATAAGTCATTGTTTCTTTTAAATACTTGAATATCCTTTTGACAGCTTTCAAATGAATCTATTTGGGTGTAGCTTGATATCGTCCTACCATTCCTACAACATGCATTATGTTTGGGTGAGATGTTGTGATGTACAACAGGCTTCCTATCATTGATTGATATGAGCATCGATCAACATCAGGTGAATCATCATCCTTGCTTAATTTACATTGAATTACCATAGGTGTACCCACAGGTTTAGAATCTTTCATTTGAAATATTTTCATCATTTCTCTTAGATATTTTTCTTGAGAAATGAACATCCCTTCGGGCCTCTGAGTAATTTGCAGACCAAGAAAAAATGACAGTTCTCCTATCATAGACATTTCAAATTCAGACTCTTGTACCAGTGAATACTTGTTACATCCAAAGATGTAGGAATCCCCTTCATTGCACCCTAAAATACAATCCACTTTAGATGTAGGAATCGTTATGAACCATGTTTGATTCAAATTATTGTCATGTAATGAAGGGGGTTAATATAGCATTGTAACGACCTCAATCGTTACGGCTACAAGTAAAGCACAAAGTGTATTTTTTTTTTTTGTTTTTAGGCAGGAAGTCAATGATGAAAACAATTGAACCACACAACCTGACGATGAACACATGCATGTAGATCAGGAAATAGACAACTATGACTCCACACACTAGCACTACGAGCAACTAGGCAAAACATGCATAAATAAACAGATAGAAATGACTAATCTCCCAACACAACCATGACAATGCCTACAATCTAAAGGAAATCTTCCACCATCCTGACACAATGGCCTTGATGACTAGTCCCTAGAACCTCTATGGTGCATGAACCAAATGCATGAAGGCGTTACAACCCAACCGACAACAACAAACTTACAACAATCAACATCACCCACAACAGGAAGCACAGACTCCAGCCAAGTTGTCATTTGCCTCTATCCAATAGGGTGTTCCATGATCCCCTCATTATGGATCAGGTTTTCCCCAAGCAATAGGTGTGACAATAACCCTATCACAACATAACCTATCTGGACCATGGACTCAAGAAAAATCCAATGCGCTAGGAGCCGAAATAATTGACAAGGAGACCACATCCACACCCCTAAGCAATAGGTAGAAAAGACGCAAGACACCTACAACAATTATATGACACATTAAATCCCAAGCCATCCTACCTCAACATGGTTAAGGTAATCTAGGGATACAATCCTTAACCTAAAACCTCACATTAACTCCTGACTCCACCTGTGTCATGCGATCCTTAAACTGATCCTTCCTTACCATTTATGGATTAACTACTTGTTTTGTTTTTTTGCATTAAAAGTCAAATACTATAAGCACTTAGCATAATCAATAAACACTGTCAACATTTAGACACTGTCTGTTAGTATAAGTGAACGATTTAACAAAAGTGAACTATGTTGTCCAATATATTGCGGTCTCTAGATAATTCAATTGATAAACTATTAGTAATTAACATGATATTGTTTGATCAATAACCATACATATTTGATAAATAATATCATTGCATAATAAATTTTTCCCTTCAACAATATTTAAAGCACTATCCATGATGATGCTATTAACAATACCTTAAACGTTATTTAAAAGCTATCAACAATATTCAAAATGCTATGAACAATAATTGAAATGATATCAACAATATTTAAAATGCTATGCTATTAAAACGCTATGCACATTATTTAAGATGTTGTCATCAATCTTTAACATGTTATCAACAATATCTTGAATTCACAATCGCGTCGGACCACCCACACGCAACAAATACACATAGTTATCATTAAACTCACTATCAATCATCTATGCACAACAACCACTATAGTGCAATATTTGTTGTCCCAATCATACACCTCATCATACCTATTAAAATTTGTTGTCATACATATTATAAGGTTGTTGTCAAAAGGGGTTATCTAAAAACAAGATCATTGTTTGTTAGCATTCGTCTGGGGGCTATTAACACATGTCACGGTATCTATATAAAAATGCCATCAAACATCCATTGTTGTCTAAAAAGGTAAGACATAGTTGGATAAGGAACATCTANTATCAATCATTAATAGCTATCAACAAAATCATTGCCGGTTGAAAAAGGTAATGTTGACTGTGAAGTCGTTTTCCAGTAAGATGGAACTAAAATCGCAATCAACAAAGGGTAAGGTTGTTTTCATAAGAAAACATAAAACCACTCTGATATATCATTACAAAATGCTTAGATATTAAATGTTGTGTTTAACGCAAATAAATCGTTGTCAATAAAAGGTAAAGTCGCAGGCTATTAAAGACTGAATTCTCAGCCAAAATGTAGGTAAATTAACAGTCTATATTGGTAATAATCGCAGTTTGGTTATTAAAGTGAACACAGACTTCTCAAAACAAACACAGACATGCCAGTAACATCATAGTCAATGCACGACAAATTCACAGCCTCTATATTGAGTGGGCGCAGACTTGTCCAAACAAAATGCAGGCACATACATAAAATCACAAATAAAAATGTTAGTGTTTTCAATTAAATCCATGAAACTGCACGTTAATAAATGGAATGGTTTTGTAATAAGATAAATATTAAATCACGGTGTTATATCGCCAAAACAATCGAGTTGTATGTTGAGTAAAATGTCCATGAAAAAATGAATTGAACACTGGAAAGTGCTAGGAGAAAATCGTGTTGGAAGAACACATAGATTTCTCCCCTCAAACGATGGGGTAATGATGATCAACAAGCATAGGTTAACAAGTGTAAGAAATAAAAATTGCAGAGAATTTTTTTACAGTGGTAAGTAATGCGACATAGACATAGTCTTGGAAGAAAACACAGACAGGTTATATCGTTGTCACAAATGTTAAAGGGTGGTAGAAATCTACAGAGAAGGGATCACTGTCCAAATATATTAAATTGTAGTCAAAATTTAAAATCACAGTAATAGAAGTAATAACTTTCAACCATTACACATCAACAAAGGCCACCATTGCACATTAAAAGAAACTACAAATCACTGTCAAACGCAAAACAATAAAAGTAAATAATGATGTCATTCAAGTGGACAACAACGTAGTCCATATATGATTTAAACACATAGAGTATTAAGTTGTCTGAAGAGATAAAGGATGTATTATACGTGGAGATATTCAATCGCAAGAAGGCACCATAGAATCAATCAACCAAGAATCAATCAACTCAAAGATAAGTAATGGTAGACAACTGGGAAAAGTTTTATCCATAACTCATCATCCATGCACAAAAAGTAGTAGGGCATTAAAATCTATAGGTGATTATGCAGCGGAGTGACGACCGTCGATTTGGCTCCTGGACGACTGCTCAGGCATGGAATGATGACCTAGGTATAATGGCAGAAGATAAAGTGCAATCAAATCATAATAATCAATAAAACAAAACAAAAAAGTCATAGAAATCAGGGATCGGGTTTCCAAGGAAATCAATTCAAAGAAGCGTGTAAAGCTATGATGACTTTGAGCTCTCGATTAAAAATGTTGAGTAAAACACTTTTATTTACACAATTGAACGTACATAAATGAAAGCGCAAGAAAAATATTTATCTACCATTAAAATAAACGCAGGCGTACCATATCCCAATGTGACAACTCCAAGTCGGTGTCCCGCGCACTCCGTCCAGCTCCCGCTTGTTGACTGATGTGACTTCACCAATACCTCCCAACCAACGCTAGGGGTACTCTTCTACCCCCTGATCCCCCCGAGCCACAAAGGGGCCAAAAAAGCTAAACCAAAGAACAACTAGAAATAAACTCATCTCGTAAGGTCGAGCTACCACTCGTTACCCGAGATGGGTATCCCAACTCCCACAAGATAAGTCAGTCAAGACAAAAATTCTGCACCGTAACTTTACACATAAAATATGTCCTTACTCCTCCTCCTCCATCCTTTTGAACGGTTTATAAGTGATTTATTTCCCAAATTCTCATTTTAATTAATTTTCATTAATTTAATTCAGAAAAACCTCCCCCGTACCCATGTCACCCATCCCCCTAGTTGCATCAAAAATTAATTTCATTAATTATTTAATTATTCCTATTTCCCTAACCCACCTAAAAGCATTCCTAAAATATCTCCTTGGTGTCCCCATATTCCCTTACACCTTTTAAATGACTTACGCCCTTACTAAATTCCTAGTTGAGTTCATAATTAGAAAGTTCTTAAAGAAAAGATTCCTTACTAAGTTAGTCATTCATCTTGTTCCTTACGTTTCGCTTTGTCTTTATGTTTCACCTTTTTTCCTTAGTTTCTTATTTATTTTAAGATTCCCTCTTTTCCCTTTTTATCTAAAACTCAAATTTGCAAGTGTAGAAAAACCACCTCTATCTCTTTTTAATTAATAAAATTTAATTAGCATATGTAGAAAAACAATCATTTATTTCTTTTAATTTAATCCCGCAAAGTAAATTTGATTTTAATAAATTAATTAAATTTCTTAACCCCTTCTCGTCACATGTTTAATTATGATTATTGCTATTATTATTATTATTATTATTATTATCATTTTACCACAAGTGTCACTTAGACCTAGATTTTAATTTGCTAGGTTGGGAAACATTTTTATTAGGGAAATTATTTATTTTAAATCTTACTTATCTTGTCATTCATTTTAATAATGACTAGGTTTATTCACTTACCCATTGAAATCCCGATGTGCCCTTTAGGATGCGTTAGGTGCTCCAAGGGTGTCACTTGCCTTTTTCTATTTTCCTTGCACGACGTGCCCTTCAGGACGCACTACGTGATACAAGGGTGCCACTTGCCTCTTTCCATTTTCCTTGCGTGGCGTTCCCTTTAGGATGAACTATATGCTCTAAGGGTGCCACTCGCCTCTTGAGTCACTTAGTAGACATAAAAAAACCCTGGAGTCAATAATCCGCCAGGTGAGATTGTGGAAGACTAAGGGCCTCTAAGGAATAAGTCCCTTGTGTTATTGCAGGCCCCTTAGAATCATTGTGAGAGACTGTCATAGTCTAACCTCATGGCATCGTGGATCTTCTCAAACTAGGTAATTGTTAACCTACAGTTCAAGCCAAGGCGGGAGTGATAGTAGGTTGTGGCACGGGTGATGTCCACACCTTTCCCTCAATGTGTGTGGTTGTCATGCATGACTTCTCTACTCCACATGTGATTCTGGTCAGCAAGCTATCTTTAGCCTTCATCATTAACAAATCATGTTAGCAATAATAATCAATCATAATAACATCTAATCATATGTACATATGTCATATCTACAACAATCAAACCCCAATAGTCCAGTCCCTGACTTGATCCGAAGTCTAAGGGTTTCATCGATGCCTCTTCATCCTCGAGGTCCAAAGTCCTGCACACTCAGGAGAACCAATTCAATAGCACCTGTCTATGCTAATACAACAAAATAACATGTCATCATATCCATAATGCCTCATAATCATAATCAAATGCTCAAGAGTATAATAATCCGGATCACTTGCAAGTAAGTGTCCTCAAAGAATAATTTTTCTTAGTGTGCGCAAGAGAAAGATGTTACATACACCCCCTCTTGTTCTAAACTTCATCCCAAAGTTTCACTATATACAAGTTCCAAAATAATGTGTATCACAGTATCATAAGTCCATCTATCAAACAAAAATGAAAATTGATGGCGCATATCATATGCGTCCTTCCAGGTTGTCGAGTGTGGACTATAGTTGTCTCAGTGGACCTCGACCTGATCTACTATTCGACGCCATAGTTTTCGAATGCGATGATCCCGAATGTGTATCGGGTCATTCGTTAGTGCCCCCTCATCCAATACCTTCAATAAACTCATGTCAATAACATGTGTAGGATCACTAATATAATGTCTCAAAATAGATACGTGAAAAACATCATGCATATGCCTCAAAGAATCAGGTAAAGCTAGTTGAGAGGCCACAGGCCCTTTCCTCTCCACAATCTCAAAAGCTACCATGAACCTAGGAGATATTTTATCTCCCTTTCCAAACTTGATAGAACTCTTATGCGGTTTTACCCACAAGAAGACTTGATTGCCAACTTCGTAACTATGCTCGACACGATGCGCATTGGCATAATTCTTTTGTTGATCCTGCGCTTCTTTGATCCCGTGTCTTATTTTTTTCATTTGATATTCCATTTCTTGGATCTCTTTTAGTCCGACTAGGACCCTATCCTCAAGCCAATCCCAACTCAATGGTGTTCAACACGGTCACCCATAAAGAAACTCTAAAGGTTCCATCTTAATGGTGCTTTGGTAACTGTTGTTATATGTGAATTCTAGTAGTGGAAAGAATTATTCCCAACGCTTTTGTTAGTCCATCATGTACATGCGTAACATGTCTTCCAAGATTTGGTTTGTTCATTCGGTCTACCCATGAGTATTCGGGTGATATGCAATACTAAAGTTAAGTTGGGTCCCCAAGGCCTCTTGGAAGCTAGTCCAAAATCGTCCAGTAAACATCGATCCTTGATCAGATATAATCCTCTTAGGTATGCCATGCAGCCTCACAATATCACGAATGAAAAATCTAGCTATTTAAGGTGCATGATATGTCATACGCACATGAATAAAATGAGAACTCTTCGTCATAGTGTCGACTACAACAAAAATCGAGTCGTGTCTCCTTGCCATTAGTGGAAATCCAACAATGAAATCCATCGAAATGACCTCCCATTTCGATTATAGAATAATGTGTGGTTGTAGTAATCCTGTTGGATGTCTATGCTCAGCCTTCACCTACTGAAATTCTAGACATCTGGTCACGTAGTTGACTATGTTTTCCTTCATTCCTTTCTAGAAGAATAAGGGTTGAAGTTCTACCCTCATCTTCATGACTCTTGGGTGAGCCATGTACACTGCTTTGTGAGCCTCATTTAGGATCAAAATCCTCAACTCATTGTTCGATGGTACATAAATTCGGTTTTTAAATCTCAATAATCCATCATCGTCAAATGTAAATCCTTCAAATATTGGTACCGTCATTGTTTTTTGTCAGATTAAATCCATGACCTCTTTCTACCAGTCATCATCACGTTGTAAAGTTAGAATATTTTCACGTAGATTCATCTAAAGCAGAAAAACCAAAAAGATGTGTGGTCTCCAAATCAATGCATCTTCCACCCGGTTCACTATTCCTTTTATGTAAGTAATCTCGAAATCATGCTCACTAAGAAATTCTGACCAATGTCATTGTCACACATTGAGGTTGCTTTGCGTAAAGATGTGTTGTAGTCCACAGTGGTCTATTTTTAGTTCAATTTTTTCTCAAATAAGGTAGTGTCTCCAAAATATCAAGGCACAAACAATGTATAACAACTCCAAATCATGCGTCACATAGTTCTCCTTATGCCTTCTAAATTTCCTCGAAATGTAAATGATCACTTGAGTGTCTTGCATCAATACTCTGCCTAAGACTTCCTTCGATGCATCAGTGCATACCAAGAACTCTGCATCCATGTTAGGGACCTTTAGTATCGGTCTTGTTGTTAACAACTACTTGAGCCTCCAAAATTTCTCCACACATTTCTCGGTCCAAAGAAACTTCCTGTTCTTCTTCTGCAATTTCGTGATCAGATTTGCTATCTTCGAAAATCCCTCGATGAACCGTCGATAGTATCCCGCTAAACCCATGAAGCTACACACTTCTAGGACATTCGTCGGTGTAGGCCATTCCATAATAGTCTCGACCTTTTTTGGATCCACGACGATACGTTCGTGGGAGATGGCATGCCCTAAGTAGTGAATCTTTGATTGGTAAAACAAGCATTTAGACAATTTCCCAAGAAATTTGTTCTCTCACAGACACTATAGTACCAAGTGCAACTACTCGTCATGCTCATCCATCATCCGAGAGTAAATCAAAATATCGTCAATGAGTACTTGGACAAACTTGTCCAGGTACTCGTGGAAAACCCCATTCATCAAACTCATAAATACCCCTGGGGCGTTCATAAGTCCAAATGGTAAAACAATAAACTCGTAATGTCCAAACCTTGTCTTAAAGGCGGTCTGACAGACGTCACCCTCCTTTTATCCGTAAATGGTGATACCTGATCTCAAGTCGATCTCTGAAATCACCGTCTCACGCTTCATCTAAACAAAAATATCATCAATCCTCGGAAACATATATTGATTCTTGATCATTACCTTGTTCAATTCATGGTAGTCAATGCAAAGTCTCCATGACCCATCCTTCTTTCATATGAAAATAACAGGAGCACCCCATGGTGACACATAGTAAGGACATATCGGTCCTAGGTCCAACAACTCCTTCTGTTGCATTTTCAATTCCTCTAACTCTGGGGTCAACATCCAATAAAGCATTCTTACTATCGGTTCAGTCCCCAGTTTTAGGTCTATGGTAAAATCCAATTCTCTCTCTGGTGGCATCCCAGGTAACTCCTTTAGGAATGTGTCCACAAACTCTCTCACCACCGGAAGGTGTTCTAGACCTTCCGCTACTGCATTTTTGTTTTTAACACAAGGATCACATAAATATTACACCCCTTGTGCATGCTCTTCCATAGCTGCAAGGATGAGATGAACCTCAGGGAAACTCCCTAGTTTCAACCTATAATCACACGTATCTGTCCCTCATCAATGACCAAGCTCAATTGTTTCATCTTACAATTGAGTATCGCCTCATACGATTCCAACTAGTCCATACCGATCACGATGTCATAAGATCCTAAGATCATGACATACAAGTTGGCCCTAGTGACAAAATCTCCTAGGTTAAGCATACAACCCATAACCTTCCCTCCAACCTTTTGTTTGTCTCCTGAAGCCATCTCTACAAAGATAAACTCATCATGTTCAACTGCCTTTACCTTAATCCTTTTTAGCCTTGCACCAGAAATGAAACTCTCGGTAGCACCAGGATCTATAAAAATACTAAAGGTCTGGTCAACGATGGTACCTAACATCTCAAGAATAGTCAACTAATGTTCTTCCTGGAGGTTATTCACCATTGCATGAATCTAATGGGCCTTGCCCAAAACTCCCATGGTAGTGGTTCTGACTGATCTAGATGCTCTAGTCCTCTCCACTGGGCAGTCACGGCGGTAGTGTGGCTCCCCACAAGTCCAATACCCCTTCTTCGGTCTAGTACTCTCGGTACTCAAAGAAGAAGCTAATGGTCCACCAGCATGGAATCATGGTCTATTCTGTTGAACAGGATTAAACTGTTGTTGTTGCAGTTGACATTGTTGCTGATGTTGTGGTCCCTAGTAAGGAGTCCGCTACTAAGGCGCAGGTTTTCGAGGTGTAGTGAAAGTGGATCCTATTTGGAAGCCACGATATCCTGGTGTATGTCTAGTTGGTGTCTGATTCTTCTACACACCAGATGAAGCCTGACCTACTGGTCTCACTGGAGTCATGCTTTGACCTCCACTGATAATGTCCTCCTCTGCTATGAGGACCTTCTGGATGGCATCATGCAATGTTTGAGGCATTATAAACCTAACCTTTGCACACATGCTAACATTAAGGGAAAACACGAATCTTTTGACCTTACGTTTCTCAGTATTAAGGTGTGGAGCATACCAAAGAAACTCCATAAAATGGGCCTCATACTCGGGAAACGTAAGACCACCCTATCATAAGGCGTTGAACTCATTGTGATGACGCTCAATGAATTCCTTTGATAGGTACCTCTCTCTGAACCATTCATCGAATGGTTCCCATGACACGTCTTCAACGACCATGTTCAATTGTGGTAGGAGCATCTTCCACCATAGAAGAGCACTCCCCTTTAGTTGAAATACCACCATGTGGACCTTCATGTTGGATTTATAGTAGAGAAGTGAAAAGCACATCGCCATATTCTCCAACCATGCCTCAATGGTTGTGCCATATGGGGCACCAAATAACTCGGGAAATTTTACCTTCTTGAGTTCATGGTGAATTCTACTAGTACCGACCGGAGCACGTGGTGGACCCTCAGGGGGTGTCGATGCCCTGGAATCATCTTTGTCCAATTGGATGATCAATTCCTCAGACATCTGCTGAAAGTACCTCATCATCCCAACCACATCACCCACCATTATCTTCTCCTTCCCGACGACCTGTTCGTCTCCCTGGGGGTTAGACCCCTCAAGTGTGGATGCTACTGGAGGTGTTACGCCTTCTCCCCTAGCACCCCATCGTCTACCTCTGCAACATCCTCTAACCATGATTACCTGCACGAATATAATTCAACTTAATTATAAACATTATAATCAAATATCTCATCAACAAAAGTCGTAGTGATCCCAAGTCACGGGTTGAACCCGCTCTGATACCATATGTAACAACCTCAATCGTTACAACTATAAGAAAAGCAGAAAGTGCAATTTTTTTTTTTTTTTTAGGCAGGAAGGCAATGACGACAATAATTGAACCACACAACCTGATGATGACCACATGAATGTATATCAGGAAACAAACAAATATGACTCTAGGCACTAGCACAATGAGAAATTGGGAGAAACATGAATAAATAAAAATATAAAAATGACTACTCGCCTGACACAACCATGATAATGCCTACAAGAGAAAGGACAACATCCACCATCCCGACACAATGGCCTCAGCGGCCAGTCCCTAGGACCTCTATGGAACACGCAACAAATGCATTAAGGCGTTACAACCCAAGCGCAAACAACAAACTTACAATGATCAACAACACCCACAATGGGAAGCACAAATTCCGGCCAAGTTATCATTTGCCTCTATCCAATAGGGTGTGCCATGAACCCCTCATCAGGGATCATTTCATCCCCAGGAAATAGCCACGACAATAATCCTGGCGCAACATAACCTATCTGGACCATGGATTCAAGAAAAATCCAATGCGCTAGGAGATGAAATAACTAACAAGAAAACCACACCCACACCCCCAAGCAATAGGTCAACAAGACACAAAACGACTATAACAATTATACAACACATTAAATCCCAAGCCATCCTACCTCAACATGGTTAAGGGTGCCTAGGGATATAATCCTTAACTTAAAACCTCACATTAACTCCCGACTCCACCTACACCATACGATCCTTAAACTGATCCTTCCTTACCATTTATGGATTAACTACTTTTTTTTTTCATTAAAAGGGAACTACTATAATCACTTAGCATAATCAATAAACGTTTTCAACATTTAGATACTATATGTTAGTATAAGTGAAATATTTAACAAAAGTGAACTACGTTGTCCAATATATTGCAATCTATGGATAATTCAATTGATAAACTATTAGTAATTAACATGATATCGTTGGATCAATAACCATAAATATTTGATAAATTATATCGTTGGGTAATAACATTTTTCCTTCAACAGTATTAAAGCGCTATCCATGATGATGTTATTAATAATACTTAAATGGTTATTTAAAAGCTATCAAAATTATTCAAAATGATATCAACAATAATTGAAATGATATCAACAATATCGAAAACACTACGCTATTAAAACACTATCCACATTATTTAAGATGTTGTCATCAATATTTAACACACTATCAACAATATCTTGAATTCACAGTCATGACGAACCACCCACACGCAGCAAATACACACACAATTATCATTAAACTCATTGTCAATCATCTATGCACAACAACCACTACAACCCAATATCTATTGTCCCAATCATACACCCTATCATACCTATTAAAATTTGTTGTCATACATATTATAAGGTTGTTGTCAAAAGGGGCTGTCTAAAAACAATATCGTTGCCTGTTAGCATTCGCCTGGGGGATATTAACTCATGTCACGAGATCTATATAAAAATGCCATCAAACATCCATTGTTGTCTAAAATGGTAAGACATAGCTGGGTAAGGAAAATATAACATATATTGTTGTTGACTATAAATTTATATGTAAATGTACAGTTAAACTATGACTATCAATCATTAATAGTTATGTACAAAATCATTGTCGGTTGAAAAATGGAATGTTGACTGTGAAGTCGCTATCTAGTAAAACAGAATTAAAAAAACAGACAACAAAGGGTAAGGTTGTTGTCATAAGGAAACATAAAACCACTACGATATATCATTACAAAACACCCAGATATTAAACATTGTGTTTAACACAAATAAATCATTGTCAATTAAAAGGTAAAATTGCAGGTTATTAAAGACTCAATTCTCAGCCAAAAGGTAAGTAAATCCATAGTCTATATTGGTAATAATCGCAGTCTGGTTATTAAAGTGAACGCGTACTTCTCAAAACAAACATAGGCACACCAGTAACATCGCAGTCAATGCACAACAAATTCACAACCTTTATATTGAGTGGGAACAGAGTTGTCCAAACAAAACGCAAGCACACACATAAAATCACAGATAAAAATGTTAATGTTTTCATTTAAATCCATGAAACCGTAGGGTAATAAATGGAATGGATGTGTAATAAGATAAATATAAAATAGTGGTGTTATATTGCCAAAAACATCGAGTTGGATGTTGTGGAAAACGCCCAGAAAAAAATGAATTGAACGCTAGAAAGTTCTAGGAGAAAATTGTGGTGGAAGAACACAGAGATTTCTCCCCTCAAACGCTGGCGTGATGATGATCAACTGCCATAGGTTAACAAGTGTAAGAAATAAAAATCGCAGAGTAATGTTTTATAGTGGTAAGTAATGCGATGCATACATAGTCTTGGAAGTAAACGCAGACAAGTTATATCGTTGTCACAAATGTTAAAGGGGGGTTGAAATCTATGGAGAAGGGATCGTTGTCCAGATATATCAAATTGCAGTCAAAAGTTAAAATTGCAGTAATAAAAGTAATAAATTTCAACCATTACATAGAAACAAACGCCACCATTTCACATTAAAAGAAACTGCAAATCACTGTCAAATGTAGAGCAATAAAAGTAAATAACGTTGTCATTCAAGTGGACAGCAACACAAGCCATATATGATTTAGACAAAGATAGTATTAATTTTTTCGCAAAGAGAAAGGATGTACAATACACGAAGATATTCAATCACAAGAAGGTGGCAGACAATCAATCAACTCAAAGATAATTAAGGGTAGAAAACTGGGAAAAACGTTATCCATCGTTCATCATCCATGCACAAAAAAGTAGGGCATTAGAATCTATAGGTCGCTATGCATCGAAGTGACGACCGTCAATTCGACTCCTAGCTGACTGCTCAGGCATGGATTAATTACCTAGGGATAAGGGTGGAAGATAAAGTGCAATCAAAACATAATAATCAATAAAACAAAACAGAATAGTCATAGCAATCAGAGATCGAGTTTCCAAGGAAATCAATTCAAAGCAGCGAGCATAAATCTATAATGACTTTGAGTTCTCGATTAAAAAGGTTGAGTAAAACACTTTTCCTTACACAATTAAAAGTACAAAAATGAAAGCGCAAGAACAATATGTATCTACCATTCAAATAAACATAGGTGTATCGCAGCCCAAGCTGACAACTTCTAGTCGTTGTCCCACGTGCTCCATCCAACTCCCACTTGTCGACCGATGTGACTTCACCGGTACCACCCAGCCAATGCTAGAGGTACTCTTCTACCCCCTAAGCCCCCTGAGCCACAAAGGGGCCATGCACACTAAACCAAAGAACAAATAGCAACCAGCTCTCCTCCCAAGGTCGAGCTACCACTCGTTACCCGAGCTAGGTATCCCAACTCCCACAAGATAAGTTAGTCAAAAAAAAAATTATGCAGCGTAACATTACGCATAAAAGATGATGTCCTTACTCCTCCTCCTCTATCCTTTTTATAGGGTTTCTAAGTCATTTCTTTTCCAAATTCCAATTTAATTTAATTCAGAAAGACCTCCCCCATACACATGTCACCCATCCCCTTAGTTGCACCAAAAATTAATTTCATTAATTATTTAATTATTCCTATTTCCCTCACCCACCTAAAAGCATTCCTAAAATCACTCCTTGGTGTCCCCATATTCCCTTACACCTTTTAAATGACTTACGCCCTTACTAGATTCCTAGTTGAGTTCATAATTAGAAAGTTCTTAACGACAAGATTCCTTACTAAGTTAGTCATTGATATTTTTCCTTACATTTCCCTTTTTCTTTATGTTTCCCGTTTTTCCCTTAGTTTCCTATTTATTTTAAGTTTCACCCTTTTCCCTTTTCATTTAAAACTAAAATTAGCAAGTGTAGAAAAACAACCTCTTTCTCTTTTTAATTAATAAAATTTAATTAGCATATGTAGAAAAATATTCATTTTTTATTTTTTTTAAATTTAATCCCCCAAAGTAAATTTGATTTTAATAAATTAATTGAATTTTTTACCCCCTTCTCCTCACATGTTTAATTATGATTATAATTATTATTATTATTATTATTATTATTATTATTACTACTACAAGTATCACTTAGATCTAGATTTTAATTTCCTAGGTTGGGCGGCATTTTTATTAGGGAAATTGTTTATTTTAAATCTTACTTATCCCATCATTCATTTTAAGGCCAACTAGGTTTTTTCACTTACCCTTTGAAATTGTGATGTGCCCTTCAGGATGCACTAGGTGCTCCAAGGGTTCCACTCGCCTTTTTATGTTTTCCTTGCATGACGTGGCCTTCAGGACTCACTATGTTCTCCAAGGGTACCACTCGCCTCTTTCCATTTTCCTTTTGCGACGTTCCCTTCAGGACGCACTACGTTCTCCAAGGGTGCTACTCGCCTCTTGATTGACTTGGTAGACATAAAAAATCCCTGGAGTCAATACTCCGCCAGGTGATCTTTTGGAACACTAAGGGCCTCTATGGAATAAGGCCCTTGACTTATTGTGTGCCCCTTAGAATCATCATGAGCGACTATTGCAGTCTTCCCTCACAACATCGTGGATCTTCTCGAACTAAGTAATCGTTAACCTATAGTTTGAGCCACGATGAGAGTGCTAGTAGGTTGTGGCAGGGTTGTTGTCCATACCTCTCCCTCAACGTGTTTGGTTGTTGTGTGTGACCCCTCTACTCCACATGTGAGTCTAGTCAGAAAGTTATTGTCAGCCTACATCATCAACAAATCATGTCATCAATAATGATCAATCATCACAAAATCTAATCAAATGTACATTTTTCATATCTACAACAATCAAACCCCAATAGTCCACTCCCTGACTCAATCTGTAGTCCAAGGGTTTCATCGATTCCCTTGCATCCTCAAGGTCCAAAGTCTTTCACACTCAGGAGAACCAAGTCAATAGCACTTGTCTATGTCAATGCAACAAAATAACATGTCATCATATCCATAATCTCTCATAATCATAATCAAACGACCAATAGTATAATAATCTGAATCACTTGCAAGCAAGTGTCCTCAAAGAATAAGTTCGCTCAGTGCGCGCAAGAGAGGGATGTTACAAGAATGTGTAGCCTAATCTATTGAATACCCTTCAGGAATTTCTAATGAATCTAGACCAACCTTCATTACAATTATATTCTAGTGACCTTCTTGAATCTTGTCTTTTTTCTCCTTTTGAGGATGTAATGTGACCCCGTCTATCAAATTCTGACATCCTTGTTCAATTCTAGATTGCATTTTTTATTTCACCTCAATAGAATTTAGGGATTTCTCAACCTTCTTGAAAATTTCCTCTTCAAGTTTTGTGATAGTATTCTCTTCAATTTTTGTGGTTGCGCCGAGAAGTGCATTCTACAACAATTCCTTGCGTGTTCAGCCTGACACATGTCTCTTTTAAAAATTTAATATAATATTGAGTAAATAGAAAACAATGTTGGCTTGAATACAAGTTTAAAAACAAATTTTAATAACACACACACACACACACACATATAGGTTTAGGTTTAATTAATTTTTTTAAAAGGTGAACAATATCATTATCTTCGCAATGATGGGTACAATTTTTTTTGTTTTTTCAATAATGATCTTGGCATCCCATTTTTTGTAATTCAAACAAGTTGTATTACATGTATTACATTTTGGTGGATCCATAACTGTGGATACATTTTGGTGCATATACATGTTATAATTTATAGCCTTATCCATAGTTAAATGGCTCTACCAAGTGTTGGAGTTGAGTGGAGTTAAGATATATATATATATATATATATATATATATATATATTGAATGGTTGATGCCCAAGCATAACACAATAACGTAGTGCAATATTTTTATGATAAGATTATGTTGTAAGAAAATAAACACTCTAACCTTTTCATTTGTGTCCCTTGAATAAATTTCTTATAGCCATGATGAGATTTCATTGCTAGTGAATATTTAGTATCACTAAAACCTAATTGCATATTATATAAATTAACATGTTATAATTGTCAAGTTTTATATATTTAATATAATTTAAATCTCAAAAAAATTGCTTGTTTGTTATAATTGTCAAATTTTATATATTTAATATTACTTAAGCTTGGAAAGATTTATTAATTTGTTATAATTAACAGTTTGCCTATTTAATTTATCTGAAATTATATATCTATAGTTTATAGTCATGATGCCTATAAAATATTTTATATTCCATTTCATTCAACATGGAAACAAAATTAATTAATATTTTTCACCCTAAAGAATGATCCAATCAATGCACACTTAACTTCGGATCTACCATGCACACACACAAATTAGAAATCATTATCACTTAAATAATAACATCATAAACAACATTATGTTGAAGTTTAGTATCATAATCATCATCAAATAATTTATCTATATGATAAAGAATATACAATCTATCTATTATGATAAATAACAATCTATATGATATATCATATTATGATCCTAAGATTATTCTATATATGTGAGATCACATTTACATTATTTTAGGATATATTTATGTATCAATATCAACTTTAACATTATTTTATATATGTGAGATCATATTTACATTAATTTACATTATATCAAGATATGTTTATATATCAATATCAAATTTAAGAGTATGACTGAGAGTATCATATAGATTATATATGTAATTTACATAGTATGAAGGTGATTTTTGAATTAGGGTTTGTTTTTAGGGTTTTATTATGTTCATATATTTTTTGAAAGGAATAACTAACCATAAAAACAATAAAAATCAAAGTATAATATTTTGAATAATTATTCCAAATTTCAATAATATTCCTAAATAATCATTAAAATGAATATTAAATCTAGATCAATATCAAATGTTAAAGGACTAACATTCTCTCATATGTTAATTTCCAAAATATTTTGATTACTTGGAGACTTCAAATTTAGCATGAGATATTGCATATTTATTATGTATCATATCAATATATAGGATTATTTTTTAATGAGTCTAATATGAGAAAAGTAGTGAGGTGTTAGATAGTCATCCATTTTCAAATTGTTTCAAATGTAAAATAACAAGAAGTATATTGGGATTGAATATATTATTGAGATAATAGTTCAATATGAAGAGGATGAATGTCTTTTCAATATATATAATTATGCTTTAATCGGCTATCAAAATACATGTAATAATTTCAGTAATGATATAATGAAAAAAAATAGGGTATATTGACTTTAGTGATGATATTAAAAAAATGGTTTCGTAAAATAAGGGAGTTGAAATGATTTCAACAATGATATAACCCAAACAAAAAAATATGATGCGTTTATTTTAGAGATGGTACAATGAAAAATGATTTAGAGCAATGATCTCAATAATGACTTAATGTAAAACAATGCAATGCATTGATTTTAGTGATGACAAAATGATAAATGATTTATATGAATTAGTTTCATTGATTTCAATAATGACATAATGAAAAACAATATGCATTGATTTAAGTAACCATACAATTAAAAATTATTTAGCATAGTAAGTAGTTGTATTCATTTTAACAATGAAATAACACAAAACAATAGAGTGCATTGATTTTAGTGATAATGATATAGCATAAAACAATAAGGTGAATTTATTTCAACGATAATGATATAACACACTAAAATAGGGCATATTGTAGGGAATATTTATTTCAGTGATCATATTTAAAAAATAATTCAGATAAACAAGGCAGTTGAAATGATTTCAACAAAAATATAACACAAAGAAATAGGGTGCATTTCTTTTAGATGGTACAATGAAAAATGATTTAGAGAAATCAGTTTCAATGATTTCAATAATGACATAATACAAAACAATGCAATTAATGATCACACAATGATAAATGGTTTAGAGAAATTAGTTGCATTGATTTAGGTAATGACATAATGCAAAACAATATGCATTGATTTAGGTGATGATACAATGAAAAATGATTTAGTGTAATCAAGTAGTCAATATTCATTGATTTAAGTGATGATACAATGAAGAATTATTTAGCATAATCAAATAGTTGTGTTTATTTTAACAATGCTATAACATCAAACAATATGGTGTATTGATTTCAGTGATAATGGTATAACATTAAACAATAGGGTGCATTGATTTCAGTGATAATACTATGAAAAATGATTCATCTCATTAATTTATTGAAGAAATGATACGAAACAAATTAATCCTATATATTTATTTCAATTGAAAGATAGTGTTAATTATCAAGTAAAATGAATTTGGAAATAAGGCACTGAAAGCCAATTTCAAAATAGATATTATAAGTTGAAATCCTATACTTTGTTTGGTAAGGTGTGATTTATGTACTAGTATTTGCACATTAAAACAATTATAATATTAATATATATAACATGTGAAAACTCTGGTGCTCACTTTTAGTGAAATCTTGTCTAAGATAAAAGTGGATCAAGAAGATACATTGAGATAAATTACTATGTAATATATGAGTTATTCAATATATTCCTCATATCACTTCTTAATGATATGATGTATCTTAACCATTCCATTTTTTTATTATTCAACACCTTCATTAATAAAAATCTGTAACAACCCTAGTTAAATAGTTCATAGGGATTTTTAAGTAAAATTAATTAGATAATTAATTGTCCTAATATGGTTTTAATTAAACAATGATTAGTATTAATAATATTATTTATTTATTTATTAATTGTTTATAACTTTTGATTGATTGATTAATTAATTAATTGATTACATATCACATTCAATGACATGGGTAATAAATTTAAGGGGCTTAATAATTTTAATTTATTTAATTAAATACTTTACGTATGCAGAAGGGGATAAGATATTAATGAAGGGGATAAGATATTAAAGAAGGGAATAATGTAATAAAGAACGGGGATAGGATAATAAAGGAGGAGATAAGGAAATTAATGAGGGGGAGGAGAGTTAGTGAAGGGAGATATGACGGGGAGGAGTCTTACGGGGAGGATCATTCTTTTGGGGGAGAGGAAGCATTTTGGAGAGCGATGATATATTTCTGGGGCAGATA
>JASDQU010310118.1:92337-106763 GCA_032191745.1 Picea mariana | reverse complement strand
AACTAGTGCGCCAATTCTACGAGTGTCGGATATGGAAAAGGACTTCACCATCTGCATGGATGCCTCAAAGAAAGGGTTGGGGGCCGTGCTAATCCAGGATGGAGGAGTGATAGCCTATGCATCTAGGAAGTTGAAGAAACCTGAAGAGCTATACATGACTCATGATTTAGAGTTAGGAACTATAATGCTAGCTCTGAAATTTTGGAGGCACTATCTTGTAGGGAGAAACTTTGAGCTCAAAACAGACCATCAAAGTTTAAAACATCTCTTCATTCAAAGGGATCTGAATTTCAGGCAAAGGAGATGGAGTGAGTTTATGAGTCAGTACAATTTTGGTATTTCATACATCAAGAGAAAGGAAAATGTGGTCGCAGAAGCCTTGAGTAGGAGACCACGTATCTTCTCCTTAGTACCCTTAAAGGTCAATCTGAGGGAACATGTGTTGACACAACTCCAAGGAGACAGTTGGTATTTAAAGGTTACTTCAAAGCTCCAGAGCGGGAGATAGTTAAATCTAAAGTATGAAGGATATAGTCTGGAAGCAGACGGAATATTGAGATATTGAGGAAGGATGTACACCCCTGAAAATGGGGATATTCGAAGCATCATACTGAAGGAATCCCATAGAGAACTTTATTTTTCACATACGAGTGTGAAGAATATGTACGCAGACATGAGGAATCTCTTCTTCTAGGTAGGCATGAAGCGTGATGTAGTCCATTTCGTCGCCAAATTACTAGAGTGTCAACAAGTGAAAGCCGACAACCATCACGCGGCAAGCCTCCGACAACCACATGATGTTCCTATGTCCAAATGGGAAGTCATCTCTATGGATTTTGTTGTTGGGTTTCCACTCACATCTCATAGACACAATACCATTCTTGTGATAGTTGATAAGTTAACCAAGAGTGCTCATTTTATTCCGGTCAAAGACACTTACAATGTCACTGATGTGGCACGTGTGTTTGTAAGCGAGGTTATCCATTTTCACGGGATACCTAAGAAGATCATTTCCGATAGGGATTCTAGATTCACTTCTAGGTTTTGGACAAGTTTGTAGTCAACATTGGGGACTCAGTTGAACTTAAGCGCAGCTTATCATCCTGAAACAGATAGGAAAATTGAGAGAGTAAATCAATTCATGGACGACATGCTCAGGATGTATGTCATGGATAATCAAACCCAGTGGGAGAAGCATCTACCTTTGGTAGAGTTTGCTTACAATAACAGTTTTCATAGCTCCATCGGAATTCCACCCTACAAAGATCTGTATGGAAGGCCATGCAGAACATCGTTGAGTTGGGATAGATTAGAATTTTGAGTAACAGTTGGGCCAGAATTGATTCAAGATATGGAGGAACAGGTGATTCAGATTAGGCAGGGACTAAAGGAAGCACATGATAGGCAAAAACGTTATGCAGATGCACACAAGTTCAACCGAAATTATGAGGTGGGAGACTAGGTTTTCATTCATATCATGCCTAATAAAAGTACAATATGGTTTGGGAAGGGGACAAAGTTGTCACCTCAATTTATAGGACCGTTCAGAATCCAAGAGAAAATTGGACCCATTGCCTATCGTCTCGTACTACCACCCAACTTACATAAAACTCATAATGTTTTTCATGTATCTGTTTTACGTCATTGTGTTTCTAATGAATCACATAAACTAAATTGGAAGTAATTGCAAGTATCAGACGTGGGAACCCTCACGGTAGAACCGTTACGTATATTGGACCATAGAGTCCGATAGCTTAGGAACCATTTGGTAGACCAAGTTAAGGTCGAGTGGGACAAGTATAGTCCAGGATCTACTACTTGGGAATATGCCGAGACATTATGACAAGACTATCCCTCACTTTTTTTTACCACCTTGAGAATATGTTTCTCAAAGGTTGGGTGTATGTAACACCACAATTTGACTTAGACATCCAGGATTACCTAAGGCCTAATTATTATTTTCTCTTCATAGTGAAACTATTAAATGATACACTTAAACTTTTAAGACATATGAACCATTATGAATATTTAAATGTTATTGATGATGATGAATATAATGTGATCTACTATGTGAATGCAAATTTTATAAATGTTTAAATGTTATTGATGATGATGAATATAATGTGATGTACATTGTGCATGTAAATTTTACGAATGTTTAAATGTTATTGATGATGATGTATATGATGTGACATATTGTGAGAATGTAAATTTTATGAATTTTTAAATGTTATTGATGAGGTTGGATATGATGCAATCTATTTGGTAAATGATAATTTTATGAATGGGTGCTGAAATTCAATTATGGGATATTATGAGATATATTTCTAACTTGAAAACTTGATGTTAAGTTGTTGGTACATAGATACCGAATTGAAATGATGATTGCATGCAATTACATGATGATAATGCATAAAAATGTATGGGTTTGTGTTACAGACTAATCTGCATGTTATGGGCTATGAAATAGCCAACGTAATGATGATGAAAGTGGATATCATGACCACTAGTCGGGAAACATTATGGTACGAATATTTGTATGTGAAATTATATTGGTTTGGATGCATTTCTATGATATGTGGACCAGTGCAGGATTTTAGGTGATGAGACTACCCAAAACCGAATAAACGATGACAAAACTCCCAGCAACATGATGTCACTATATATTTCATTATAGGGTGTGGACCCTAGTTATGGTTAGGAGGGATGGAGGCATTTCCCAGCATGTATCCTTTGAAACCTAAAGTCATGGGAGGATGGTGTTAGCTCACACTCCCCAAGATGTGTGATGATGACTGTCAGTTGCCTGCTGGGGAAGCTTGGTCGAGATAGTGACACTTTTGCTTACGGGTTCTAATTGGAGTTAGGTCAATATAGTTGACGCTCCAAGATAGTCCAACAGAGGAAGGATAGGAATGAAGATGGAATTAAGTTAGGGAGAAAGGATGAGTAGAAATAGTTGAGAAAGTCGGGACAAAGTTTTGTGAAGGGTGGGTGTATGTAACAACCCTAGTTAAATAGTTCATAGGGATTTTTAAGTATAATTAATTAGATAATTAATTGTCCTAATATGGTTTTAATTAAACAATTATTAGTATTAATAATATTAATTAATTAATTAATTATTAATTAATTATTTATAACTTTTGATTGATTAATTAATTAATTAATTGATTACATATCACATTCAATGACATGGGCAACAAACTTAATGGGCTTAGTAATTTTAATTTATTTAATTAAATACTTTACGTATGTAGAAGGGGATAAGATATTAAAAAAGGGGATAAGATAATAAAGAAGGGGGATAGGATAATAAAGGAGGAGATAAGGAAATTAATGAGGGGGAGGAGAGTCAGTGAATGGGGATATGATGGGGAGGAGTCTTATGGGGAGGATCATTCTTTTGGGGGAGAGGAAGCATTTTGGAGAGGGAGGATATATTTCTGGGGCAGATATTTCTATGGATATCTTTGGTGTGACGAGTTGAGTTTTTTTTGGGGGGGGTTGGTGAACCATTGCAGGGGACACCGGGTTGCTCGGGGTTTTGGGCACGGGGGCTAGGACTCCTTTCGGTATCCTAGATATAGGGAGCCGGAGAGGCTTCTCCTATCTATCTGGGAGGTTAGTCAGTTTGGGCAAAGTTTGGTCAAAGCAGCAAGCTCGGCAAGACATCACAGTGGACAACCATCACAGCGGAAATTAGCATCAGGCAAAGGTATTTTTCTGTTATGAAATTCTTATTATGTTGTGTAATTCAATAGGTTGTTGTTCATTAATCAATTAAACCTGTGTATATGTTTAATGAAAGAAATTACTTAGCCTTCCTGAGTAGAAGTAATCTTATTTGTTTCATCTTATGAAGTTTCTTTAGACTTAGATTAATAAGGTCTCTACAAAATCGTTACTTTTTTATTATTTTGATTCGTAATAATGTAAATTTCAAAGTATCAACTTCATCTTAAACATATACATATACATAAATATTATGATCTAAAATTTCACATTTGTGACTGGAACCAACTAAGATCCATCTTAACTCTAGATCTATCATGTGCCGAGAGGGATCCAATCCCTCAAGGAGAAAGCATTTCCTCAAGTTTTTCACTCTAAAAGAATGTTTTCACCGTGAGGGATTTGATCCCTCTTGATGCATGATAGATCTGGAGTTAAGATGGATCTACGTTGGTAATATCATCATCCCTATTATTTGATTCATACTCTTGTAAAACAAATTCAACTTCTTAACATCATTAAGAATTTCTTGATTATGCTTACATAACCTTTTGATTTCTTCATCTTTCTTTTTCAATTCTTCCCTTCACTCATAATTTTCCAATGTTCCTTTGCTATAATGTTCTTAACCTCCTTGATGAGGGATTCATTAAGGGAATGCATCTTATACAACTGATCATCCTTATTCTTAATATTTTCTTTTAGTTCCTTGTTATGAGTATTTCTATAATATGGAATGTTTTTCTTTAGCTTCACTGAATTCATCTTCAATTTTATGCATCGCTTCCATTTTTAAGTCCTTGATCCATTTCATTGAGAAGAATTATTCAAATACTTCCTATGTGATGTTTCATCTAGTATCTTTATAAATACTCATCCACCACTGAGCCATAATTAAATGACTAAGAGTCTGCACAATTCACCAACATCTAGATGCTTACCACATAATTTAATTTCTATATCTCTACAATTATTCTGAGCCGAGTTCAAACTTCTTCAATCGTTGTTCATTTATCAACATAGTTTAATGGCTTTTGTTTGGATTGTTTTAATTCTCAGCTTAGTTTCTTATAATGCCAAATCCACCATCCAACAAAAAATTCAAATGCCCTTTGTTATTCAGTTCTATGCTCAAATGAAACTAACTCAAAACATAACAATAAAACTTTATTTCATCCAATTAACATCAAAAGGCTTTAGTCCCAACTCCTTTGTCAAAAAAATGCTCAATGAAACGATTATACATCCCAACAAAATTTAATATGCTACGCTCTTATCATTATCATTACAATCATCACAACCATGAAATAACACAGTCACAAGCTTAAAATCAAATTGGTGTGGGTAAATTTGATTTGCCAACACATTGGCTATAGATAATGCTCGTGCCTTGAATAGATAGAATAAGGAAACACTAAACAACGGGAATGGATACAAAATGAAAGAAAAAAAATATTTAATGGTTCATTTATAAAGCACTCAAACTAATAATTAATAAAGCATACAAGTCACAATAAATCACGAGAGTTATGCATTAATAATTATGTTAATCGATCAAATAAATGAAATCCATGTAGATTATTATCAACCCAATGGTCAAGAAATTTGATTGAATGAACTATGGGGATTGACTGATAAGGTTAGGACCACCCAAAATGGCTTGTTGGTTATTAACATGGAATAACAAAGTGCCAACTGTGCTTCTTTACCAACATTTTTATTGATCTAGTAACACAACACACACATATTCTCTCCATGCTAGTTATCAAACAATTGGAGGATTAAGCTACATGTTACATTAACTATTCTATTGAATAAAAATTTGGGATGGAAGTTTATTTTAGTTACTAGAAACAATACTTAGTTACAACAATACATCAACCACAAACACTTTCAATGCATGAGACATAGATCCTTTTCCATGGAAATGCCAAACAGGAAAACCAAATTTAATGGGGATTTTATTAAGTAGGAAATTTATTACAAAAGGGTGAGCTATACACAATTTTTTTGTATTCTTACTCACTAGAAAGAAATTTGCAGATGTTCATGGATAAACAATATTTTTCTCTCATTGTGGGATACGCTCAATGTCTTCTTCTCCTTCATATATGAAGTAGACTACTTCCTTGATATTTCATATTTTCTACTTCCCTTGCTCATTTCCTACTCTCTCTTAAATTCCATTCCCTTCTTCATCACAACCTTAATTTTTAATGGGATTCCTTGGAAGGAAAACCATCAAAATGGTTTGTTTCAACTTCCAAGGGAATATTTGAACATTTTCTCAACTTTGCCAAAAAGCATTAAATTCTTATTACAAAGTTTACATGGATAGTTTTGGTGACGATCCAACTTGGATCACACCTCCCAATTTGTAGGATTTTGGTCCCTACAAGATTCAACTCACTTCATTATTATTCTTCCTTGAATTTGCATGCCTACCTCATCTGTTTCCATCAATCAATCTCTAACAAATGTCTCAGAAATTTTGTGTCCATTCCAAGATGGAAGATAAGAGATGGATATGAGTTTTCTTTGAAATAAGCATGTTTTCCACCTCATGGTTAGAGATAACATTCAATGTTGCAATAGGTTGTTGGAAAACCATTTATCCTCGGGTTTTAAGTGCAAGAAGCTCCTCTTACCTCCAAGATTTCTTCTTGGATATTTGGTTCTTGGGATGGAATTTTGGATGAAGCCTCCAAATTTTTTACTCCGAATTTCCAATCAACCTACCTTACTGGAAATAGTTCCTAAACGAGCTACTTGTCCTTCTAAAGTGACAAAAATTTCTATCCTTGTGACCCGTTTGCTTGCAATACAAACAAATGAAATATATTATGCTATACTTTTTTGGTTTGTGAGATGCTTGCTAACTCAGTTGCTTGGTCCCCCAATAGTTGGAGTAGATATGGATGGAAACATCGTCTCTTTGATTCCCTCTTCCAGGATTCTACAAACATATTTGAGTGGATTTCTACACACTCATTTTCAGGATCCCTTTTCCTCCATGGGAATGGATTCTTTTACATTTCCTCTTACCTTTATGAAGGTGTTCTGATATAATTTTGCGTTTGTTTCTTGTCCACCAAATCTGAGGCCTTCATGCCTGGGCCTCTGTTAAGCTACAATGGGGATCAAACTCCCTTTTACTTCCTTTCCTATCCCTTTCCCATCATATCCCATTTTCCTCATGATATTTCAACCAATACCTCTAGAGTTCTTTTCAAAGTAACCAAGCATATCTTGAGGAAGCATCTTGGAAGGTGAGTTTACCATGATTAGCTCGTTCATGGTCCTATCTTTCGAAAGGGAAACAGAAGGGGATTGGTTTTTCTCTTGGATAGTTGTTTGTATTTTCTTCAAGGCCTCTTCATTTCCAAATCTTGGTATAGATTAGAAACCACTTCAGTGAGCACCTCCTCTTTCCAATTATCCAATTGAGTGATTTTCTCCTTCAATTGCAAGTGTTGCAACCTATTTTTGTGGTGGTGAAAGATTCCTGGTATTTGGAAAGTTCATTTTCCATATCATCTACTTTATTCCTCCAAAATTGACTTTCCTCTTGGATCTTCTTGTTGAAGTCTCTCAACTCTTTCAACTTCTTTCTCTTCAACACTTTTCCCATGGAAGCTTCTTTAAGGTCTCTAAGAACTTTCTTTGATACCTTATAATATGTAATCAAGGGACTGAGTTTCCACACAATTCACCAATACATATGTTTACCACATAATTTAGATATTGGTATATCTCTACAATTATTCTCAGCAGAGATCAAACTTCTTCAATAATTTTTCATTTATTGACATACTTGAATGGTTGTTTTTTCGACTAGTTTTAATGCTTGGATTATTTTATTAAAATGTAAAATCCTCCATCAAACAACAAATTCAAATTCCCCTTTTTATGTTGTTCTATTCTCAAATGAAATTAAATCAAAAATAACAATACCCCTATATTTCATCCAATTAACATCAAAAGGTTTTAGTCTCATCTCCTCTATCAATGACATAGTTAGTTTGACCACTATACATCCCAACAAAATGTAATATGCTACACTCTTATTATTATCATTGAACTCATCACAATCATGAGATAACATATAGTCACAAGTTTAAAATTAAATTGTTGTGTGTAAATTTGATTGCCCAACACAATGGTTGTAGGTAATTCCCACGCCTTGAATGGATAGAGTAAGGAAGTGTTCAACAAGGAGATTGGGTATAGAATGAAAGAAAAACTTTATTTAGTTGTGCATTTATACACCACTCAGAACAAGAATTGATACAATGTAAAAGTCACAAGAAATGACAAGAGTTAGTGCATTATTAATTTCACTAATCCCTTGAATGAAGGAAAGTATTTTAGGTGCTTAGTAACCCAAAAATCAAGCACTTTGAGTGAACAAACTATGGGGATCAATTCATAAGGTTCACACAACCAAGAATGACTTGTTGGTTATTAACATGGAATAATAGAGTATCGACACTTTTAGTGGCATAGTAACAAAACACATAAGTATTATCTCCATGTCAATGATCAAACAATTGAAGGATTGAGCTATGGGTTCCATCCAATTGTTTCATCGAATAAAAACTGGTGATGGAATTTTCTTTCAATTACCAGAATGTAACACTCAATTGCAACAATTTGTCAACCATGGAGATTTTAAATGCACGATAGGCATAGATATTTTTCCATGGAAAAACCAAATGGGAAAACCAAATTTGATGGGGATTTTATTAAGCAAGATAATGATTACAAAATGGTGATATATACCATATTCAATGTATTGTTACTCACTGGAAGGAAATTTGTAGATGGTCATGGTTCAAAAAAAAATCTCCACTCATTGTGGGACAGACTCAATGTCTTCTTCTCCTCCAATCACCAATTAGATTGCTTCCTTGATCTCTCATCTCTAATACTACCCTTCTTCATTCCCTCCTCTATGTTGAATTCCATACCCTTCTTCATCACAAGATTCATTTTTTATGGGCTAACCTGGAAGGCCAACTATCACAATGGATTTTTTCAACTTCCAAGGAAATTTTTGAACATTTTCTCAACTTTGCTAAAAAAAAAAAATGCTTATTATAAAGTATACACAAATATTTTTGGTGAGGATCCAATTGAGATCAACCACTCTCGAGCTTCGCCATAAAAATCAAGACTTGGCTCAAGAAGATTCTTACCATATTACTTCACCATCCTCAAGCATTGTATGGAATTGATTTCATCTTTATATTTATCTCCATTAAAGTAATTTATTTCCATTCGTTATACTTTGGAACCAATCATAAACCTCAAATTTCATAACTTAATATTGACAATAATTATCCAAAATGGTGATTGTTATTTTTTTAACCTATTATTATGTGTTTCCTACTTCAAATGAATTTTGAATCACCTCAATTGGACATCCCAATAAAAATTTATGATAATTTTAAATTATCATGGCTTTTAAAACTCTCATTCAGAGACTGTCTTGTTGGTTGACATTCCTCCTAATGTATCTATAATATTTTGTCCCTTATAAGTGTAACATCTCACTCTTGCACGTATTGAGAAGCCTTAATCTTCGAGGACACTTACATTCAAGTGATCCAAGTCGTTATACTATTGGTTGTTTGGATTATGATTATGAGACATTGTGGATTTGATGGTATGTTATTTTTGTTGTATTTACATCGACAACTGCTATTGAATGCATTCTCCTAAGTGTGCAAGACTCTGGACGTTGAGGATGTCAAGGAATCCATGAAACTTCATGGACTCTGGATCGAGTTAGGGAGTGGAATGTTAGGGTTTGAATGTCGTTGATGTGACATATGTACATACAATTAGATGTTATGATGTTGATTATTATTGCTGACATGATTCGTTGATAGATGCAGGTTGACGGTAGCTTGCCAAACAGACTCACATTTGAAGTAGAGGGGTCTTGTACGACAACTAGAGACATTGAGGGAGAGGTGTGGCAGTAGCCCTGCCACATCGTACTAGCATTCCCATCGTGGCTTGAATTGTAGGTTAACGATTACCTAGTTCAAGAGACTTGTGATGTCGTGAGGGAAGACTGTGATAGTCTATCACGATGATTATAAGGGGAGAACAATAAGGTAGGGTCCTTATTCCTTAGAGGCCCTTAGTCTCCCACAAGATCACCTGACGGAGTGTTGACTCCACAGGTTTGACGTCTACCAAATTCAGTCAAGAGGGGAGTGGCACCCTTGAAGCATGTAGTGCGTCTTGAAGGTAACGTCGTGCAAAGAAAATGGAAAGAGGTGAGTGGCACCCTTGGAGCACGTAGTGTGTCCTGAAGGGCACGTCATGATTTTAACCGTGGTAAATTAATAAACCTAGTGCCTTGAAAACTATGCATCCTTAGGACCTAGTCGGCCTTAAAATGAATGATGTGATAAGTAAAGTTTAATAACAATTTTCCCCTTAAGAATAGTCGCCAAGCCTAGTGAATTGAAAACCTAGGTCTCAGTAGAACCTTTGAACAAAAAAAACTAATTAGACATGTAAGAAGAAGGGGTGAAGAAAATTCAAACTTTATTAATTAAAGTGAAAATTTTAATGAAGGTTTAATTATTAAAAAGGGATAAAAGGTTGTTTGTCTAAAATTGTTAATTTTGAACTTAGTTAAAAAGGGAGAAACTTAAGGAAAAAAGGGAAACTTAAAGAAAAGTCGGGAAACTTAAAGAAAAAGGGAAATGTCTAACTTAGTAAGAAATCTAGTCTTTGGAGCTATCTATTTATGAACTCAACTAGGAATTAAGTAAGACATAAGTCATTTAAGAATTGTAAGGGAATAATGGGACACCGATGAGCGTTTTTAGGAACGCTTTTAGTTTCATGATGGAAATAGAAAAAAATAATTAATTAATTAATTAATTTTCTGACGCAACTAGGAGATTGGGCGACATGTGTACGGGAGAGGGTTTTTCAAAATTAATTAAATGAAAAAGAAATCTAATTAGGGTTTTGGGAAAATAATAACTAATAAAACTCTATAAAAATGATGGAGAACGAGGGTTATGGATCACATCTAGCTTGCATAACGTTACGTTGCAGAAATTTCATTTTGACTGAACTTTCTTTTATGGGAGTTGGGATACCTAGCTCCGGTAATGAGTGGTAGCTCGACCTTGCAAGGCGCGTTGGGTGCTATCATTCTCTGGTATCGTGTGCATGGCCCTTTTGTGGTTTCGAGGGCTCAGGGGGAAGAAGAGTACCCCAAGCGTTGGCTGGGAGGTAGCGGTATGGTATTGTCGACCGATAAGCGGGATTTGGATGGAGAAAACACATGGGAGAATCTCTTATCCTCATCGTCGTTGGTAAAGGTGCGCCTATTAAAGTTTTTACTTGTAATAAAATTTAATTTACACTTGTTTATTTTACTGTATTCGAATCACGATTTCATTGCCATGAGATTTCCTTGCACATGTATTTCTATGGTTATTGTAGGAGATTATTTTTTGTAAAACCATAATTTGTAATGGTAATCTGACAGAAGAAAAAGAAAATTATTTTTACATACATAACCACATTGGAAGAACTATTGCGTATGATAGAAATGGTTTTCTTTAGACTTTTCGTAAGAATGTAGGTCTCCTTAGGGATTCCTTGAGAATTATGTTATCAATGTAATCCCCTTGTTGCTTGATTCATCCTGAAAGAACCCTTGATATCCACAATATCTTTTATTTATGTGTTATTGTCTAATTGTACGTCACCGGAATGAGCCCCAGACTCAAGACCTTGCATGCGCTTTTGTATCTCCTGCTTGTGTTTTATTTATTACTTGATTGCATTTTTTTATTATTATTTTGTTCTCCATGGAGAAGATCTGGATGCAGATTTGTGTTTTTATCTTATGTTTCTTTATCTTTTAAGTTATTAGTCTATGCTTCAACAGTCGGCCAGCCAAGCGTCGAATTGATTTTCTTTCATTCTAGCGTTAAAGATTTAAATTCAAATTCCCTGCTTTCCTATGTGTGGATAATAAGTGTAGGATCATTTCTCTAGACAACAAGGAATTCCCTCCTGAGAATTTATTACCTCCTTAGACTCTGCGATTATTGTGATTTATTCTGGACAAACTCGTGCTTCCACAACGATTTTGGGGATGTCTCTCCAGTTCACCAAACGTTTTATTTCTTTGTGACTCTGTTGGAGTTTTGTAGGAAGGAACTAAAGGAGTAGATTATGAATTCTAGTAACAGAAGTTAATGAAAAATAATCTAACATAATTTCCTCTCTAGCCATGATGGTATTCACTTTAAGCAAGAAAGGATTTGATAGTTGGAATAGATGTGGCATAATTCCCAGAGAGTATCTCTCAACTTATTGGCAGATCAGATTCTAAGGATAAATTTCTCCATTATGCCTTTATCATTTGCGTTTTTGGTGAAATTTTGTATCCCTGTATTTATTCATTTCGCGATTTCTGAGTTTTTCTTGACACCGTTTTAAAAGGCCCCAAATCGAACTGCCCCTTTTTGTTGTCCCTTCTCCTTTTACCGAGATGATTCACTTAGCCGGATTACCTTGGATCTTGGCAGCAGTCATTGTCTTGTGTTTGAATCCTCCATGCATGAAGACCTATATTGTCGGTCGGTGTGACTTGGTGTGGTGGCCCTCGGGTTACTTAAACACTTTCTCCAATTCATTTCTGGAACAGGGTTTAGATACACTGTCGGGGTTAATATCATTCTTGCAGCTCGTTAATACCTGTTGGCGGGACGTAATATTCCAATTTCATAACCCTATTTATAGAGGTGGCCCTTACACAGTTTTTCTACTTGCCTGAAAAAGATTTAACGTTTGTACACATGGTTGCGTGTTGAACACAGAACCCAACCCCGGTCGTGTTGTTACTCCTGTGCATTGCGAGTTTTATGGTCTGCGTACCATTTCTGATATGGCAGATATTTTTAATGGCAGTGTAATTTTAAATGTGTGATGACTATTTTATGACCGCGCTATGTAATGGCAGGTAATATTTTAATGATTTGTTGATTGTTTTATGGACTGCGTTATTTAATGGTAGGTAATATTTTTATGTTTGTTGAACTGCGTTTCGTGGTTCTCACTGGAGTTATCACCTACATTCTTCTTGGCTGGAACGAGCGCAGTCCCAAACCCTTGCCCATAGATAGGCATTGATTTTTATGGCAGCCTTTATTATCACAGGATTGGACAAAGAATGGGGTCGTTACAGAAGTATAATGTAAGAAAGCCCAGTTTTAACGTGAGGGAAAAGACCGAGTAAACATCAGTTTTAACGTACGACGTAAACAGATTCGGTAAAAGTTATGAGATTTCATACTTTGGATTATATAAGAGCTTTAGTACCCTGATGAAAACTGAAGAGAATTGGAACACAACTTGTTTTAACTATCTTAATAGGAGTGGAGTTAGTTGTTAATACACAAACTTGAATAAACTACCTTACATCCTACTAAACTCTTTTTCATCTTAAAAAAATGGGAATACGTTGTAATTTGGAATTAGTAATCATAAATTTTGTTACATTGAAGAAAAAAAAAATTATTTAAATTCTACACGAAATTCTCCTTTAAGATGTTTATCCTTGGTAAAAAAGAGCCTTTGTTCTTTTAAAAAAAGGGTTTTCTATGGTTTTATTACCAAAATTTTAACTCTCTAGCTTGGGATTTGAGCATAATGCAACTTTACCTACAATGTCCACCAAATTTACCAATAGCCATATAGGTTGTAAATTTAAAACAAGCCACCCAATAATGAATGTGTTATATTGTGTTAGCTAGGAATGCATCATTTTAAATTGATCATTTTTATAGGGTAATGTTAATTTATTTCAATTATTTGATGTTAATTCTTTCTAATGATAAAAGGGGTTGTAATTAGGAAGAATGGAGAAGGCCTGATTATGTTAGTTAATGGTGTATGGTGAAAACATTTTTAATGGAGAATAAAATCTATAATTGCATGAATTAGAAGGATGTATTGTAAGTTGTAGATGTATTAGTCACTTCTTTATTTAAGAATCCTAGTTGAATGAGTGTAGTTATTGTTTACATGGACCTGATGTTTGCCTGATTAAATAAAGGACCTCGAAGGTATATCACTTCTCACACCTCAGATCCTACTTAATGGTCGATTGATTAAATAGTGCGCATGGACCTTAAATAGAATTTTGCCTCAAGTTGGTTAATGCTAGATAGTTTGTGTATGTTAGATATCTTGCTTTCTTATAAATTAAAGGTCGATTGAAATAATGTCCAAATGTTTAGATTATCTGGTGGCGCATGGCGAAAGGCCACCAATGTTTGGTCGTTGTTATTTACTTGTGCGTCATGCATTGTTGATTCATTCATTGTTATTTCTCACTCGCATTGAAGGTTCTTGTTATGTGTGTCAGTTGGTGTTGTTGCATTTGTTGATTGATGATTGTCTTTAGCTTGTAGGTGTTTTCTTGCTTTTGTCGGGAGGGATGTAGACACATCCTTGTTCCTCAGTCGCCATCCTTGAGACCTTAAATGGTAAAAATCGATGGGAACTTGGGCTTGAACATTTCTTATGTGTCCTAGAGGTCCTAACCTTGCAGGGTAGGACGGGCAGGTAGTAGTTTTTATTTTGTCAAATTTATTATCGCATGTTTCGTCCATTTGCATAATGTGCTAGTATGTTAGGTC
>JASDQU010310118.1:71578-90348 GCA_032191745.1 Picea mariana | reverse complement strand
GAGTGCCCTCCTACTGGAGAGGTGTGCAATTCTAATAGTACCTTTTGTTTGAGTTGGGAGTTCTTACATAAATATAAGCGATCTTTGTACCATAGTGAATCATTTTTCCATGTAAATGTATCTGATGCATTGGAATCCTGCTGCAACCTTTGAATGAGAGTCCATACTTTTTCGTCATTCTTCCATTCATCCCTTGCTTCTATTATCCAATCGGGTTGGATGATTGAGATAGCACAAAGAAAGGCCTCAACATCTTCATCCTTTCTTGAGAGTGCATCTGCCACAACATTTTGCTTCCCCTTTTTATAGATGATCTCAAAATCATAACCCAATATCTTGGTTACCCATTTTTGTTGTTCTTCTGAAGATAGTCTTTGTTCCAAGAAGTATTTAAGACTATCATGATCTGTTTTGACCTTGAAGTGCCTACCTANCTATTATCCGATCAGGTTGGATGATCTAGATAGCACAGAGAAAGGCCTCAACATCTTCATCCTTTCTTGAGAGTGCATCTGCGACAACATTTTCCTTCCCCTTTATATAGACGATTTCAAAATCATAACCAAATATCTTGGTTACCCATTTTTGTTGTTCTTTTGAAGATAGTCTTTGTTCCAAGAAGTATTTAAGACTATCATGATTTGTTTTGACCTTGAAGTGCCTAGCTATTAGGTAAGGATGCCATTTCTTCAATGCATGTAGTATTTCCATCATTTTCTTCTCATAAATGGGTTTGTGTAAGTCCTTTCCCTTGAGTGGTCGACTTTCAAAGGCCAAGGGCCTTCCTTCTTGCATTAGGACAACACCAATTCCATTTCTCGAGGCATCACATTTCACAATAAAGGTTTTTGTGAAGTCTAGAGTGGTCAAGACAGGAGCCTTGCACATCACCTCTTAAAGTTGTTCAAAATCTTTAGTTGCCTCTGAAGTCCTTGAAAATGCATCCTTCTTAGTTAGTGTCATTAAATGTGTTGTTATTCTTCAATAGTGTCTAACAAACTTGCGATAGTAACCTGTTAAACCCAAAAATCATTTAAGATTCTTCAATGTTTTGGGAATCAGCCAGTCCATCATGGCCTTAATCTTGTTAGGGTCTACCTTGAAACCTTCATGAGATACAATATGACCCAAATATTCTACCTCATTCACTCCAAAGAAACATTTGGATGGTTTGGTATATAATTGTTTCTCCTTTAGTAGTTGTCAGATAATAAGAGAATTTCAGATAATAAGCCTCTTTGAGGGGGAAACCTCCTTTTACGCCACATAAATGTTCAAGTACAAGATGATTCCAATTGAAAATGTCTCCTTGGTATATATAGGAGACTAAGAGGTATAATTACAACTAATGGAATAAAGCCAACATAAATCAAATAAAATTGTTAATGTAATATGCCCTAATTAAGGGGTAATGAGCCAATATTAGGGTTTAACAATCGATCTGAGGAATTCATTGAGTGTTAGCTCAATGATTTCAACACTTTGCAACAAGGCGGGCATATGGTTCTCGAGTACGAGGAACATTTTATGGAGCGGCTTTGCTATGCTCTGCAACTGAATACCAAGAAACTTAAGATCAACAGGTTCATGTTTGGCTTTAATGGAAACATTCATGCAAAGGTTAGGATTTTGATGCCTCAAACCTTGCATGGCGTTGTTCAGAATTCCCTCATAGCAGAGGAGGATATTATCAGTCGGGGTCAGAGCTGGACTCCAGTGAGACCAGTGGGGCAGGTGTCATCTGGTGTGCAACAACATCAAACACCAGCTAGACATTCATTGGGATATCATGGCTTCCAGAAATGATCCACTTTCACTACACCTCAGTGACCAGCTCCTTAGTAGCATACTCCTTACCGAGGACCACAACACCAACAACAACGTCAACTTCAACAACAACAGTTAGGCATGTTCAATAGAATAGATCAGGGTTCCAGGTCGGTGGGCCGTCAGCTTCTACTTCGAGTACCAGGAGTACTAGACTGAAGAAAGGGTGTTGGACATGTGGGGAGCCACATTACCTGTGTGACTTCCCAATGGAGAGGACTAGGGAATATGGATCAGCGAGACCCACTACCGTGGGAGATTTGGGCAAGGTCCATCAGATTCATGCAATGGTGAATAACCACCAAGAAGAGCACCAATCGACTGTTCTCGAGACATAAGGTACCATCGCTGACCAGAAACTTAGTATTTTGATAAATCCAGGTGCTACAGAGAGTTTTATTTATGGTGCAGGGCTAAAAATAATTAAGGTAAAGGCAATCGAACATGATGAGTTTAGCTTTGTAGAAATGGATTCGGGAGCCAAATAGAAGGTTGGTGGGAAGGTTACAGGATGTAGCCTTAACCTGGGAGAGTTTGTCACCAAGGCCAACCTGTACATCACAATCTTAGGATATTATGACGTCGTGATTGGTATGGACTAGTTGGAATTGCCTGAGGAGATACTCAATTGTAACACAAAATAGTTGAGCTTGGTCGATGATGAGGGACAAAGACATGTGATTATTGGTCAGAACAAGGGAGTTTCCCTGAGGTTCATCTCTTCCTTGCAACTACGGAAGAGAATGCACAAGGGATGTAAGATTTATGCGATCCTTGCATTAAATGATAAGGAAGTAGCAGAAGCTCTAGAAAACCTTCTGATGGTGCAAGAGTTTGTGGACGTCTTTCCCGAGGAGTTACCTGGGATGTCTCCTGAGAGGGAATTGGAATTTACCATAGACCTAAAACTAGGGACTGAACCGATAGCAACAACACCCTATTGGATGTTGACCCCAGAGTTAGAGGAGTTGAAAATGCAACTAAAGAAGTTGTTGGACCTAGGACTTATACGTCCAAGTGTCTCATCATGGGGTGAACCTGTTATCTTCATATTGAAGAAGGATGGGTCATGGATACTCTGCATTGACTATCATCAATTGAAAAAGGAAACAATCAAGAATCAATATTCATTGCCAAGGATTGATGATCTGTTTGATTAGATGAAAGGCACGAGGGTGTTTTCAAAAACTGACTTCAAATCAGGGAATCACCAGTTACGAATAAAGGAGGATGATATCCCTAAGACCATCTTTAAGATGAGGTTTGTACATTACGAGTTTACTATTTTACCATTTGGACTGACGAATGCTCCAGGGGTATTTATGATTTTTATGAACGGGGTGTTCCGCGAATACTTAGACAAGTTCGTCCAAGTATTCATTGATGATGTTTTGATTTACTCTCGTACGATGGAGGAGCATGATGAGCACTTGGAAATGGTACTACAATATCTACGAGACAACAATTTATATGGGAAATTGTCTAAATGCGTGTTTTATCGATCAAAGATTCACTACTTACGGCATGTCATCCACGACGAAGGTATCGTTGTGGATCCACCAAAGGTCAAGGCTATTATGGAATGGCCTGCATCAACGAATGTCCCCAAAGTTCATAGCTTCATGGGTTTAGTGGGATACTATCGATGGTTCGTGGAGGGTTTTTAGAAGATAGCAAATCCGATCACGGAATTGCAGAAGAAGAATAAGAAGTTTGTTTGGACCGAGAAATGTGTGGAGGCATTTGAGAGGCTCAAGGAGATTTTAACAATAACACCAATAATAAAGGTCCCTGACATAGACATAGACTTCTTGGTATGCACTTATGCATCCAAGGAAGGCTTAGGAAGAGTATTGATGCAAGATAGTCGAGTGATCGCTTACATATCAAGAAAGTTGAGAAGACATGAGGAGAACTATGTGACACACGATTGGGAGTTTATAGCCATTGCTTATGTGTTGAGAGTTTGGAGACAATACCTTATTGGATGAGAATTTGAATTAAAAATGAACCATTGTGGTCTACAACACATCTTTACACAAAGCGACTTGAACGCGTGACAACGATGTTGGTCAGAATTGCTTAGCAAGTAGGATTTCGAGATTACTTACATAAAAGGAACAATGAATAGAGTGGCAAATGTGTTGAGTCGGAGACCACACCTATTTTCGGTGATGCCTCTTCAGATAAATCTACATGAAAATATCCTAACTTTATTGCACAACGATGACTCATTCAAAGAGGTCAAGGATTTTATCAGACAAAAAATGATGATGGTACCAAAACTTGAGGGATTTACTGTGGACAACGACAAATTATTGAGATTTAAAATTCAAATTTACGTACCACTCAACGAATATTTGAGGAGTTTGATCCTAAACGAGGCCCATACAGTAGTGTACATGGCTCATCCTGGAGTCACAAATATGATAGAAGACCTTAAACCCTTATTCTTTTGGAAAGGAATGAAGGAATACATAGTCAATGTAATGTTCCCAAGCCAATGTTTCTATTAGGAACACTAACTTACCCTTGATTTAATTATTTTTCTATTGTGTATGTAGTTTGGCCACTCACATTTTGGCCTCGGGGTTTATTACAGTTATTCATCCATAGTTTATTCAAGATGCACTTCAATACATAAAGATCTCAACAATACCAAGATACGGAACCACAAACAAGATCTGAACTTTATTATAAGAAATCAAGCACCTGATACAATAGAGAAACATATCTGGAATAACTTTAGATGGATTTAAGATAAGAATATGAGCTACATAAAAAATTCTCCCGGAAATACAAAGTAAACCTCCCAAAGGCTGCAATACAAGATGAACACTCCAACACAAATCTATGGTTTGGCCTAACCCACAAGCTGCTGGTACGACCCTGCTGAAGACTGTGAATACGAAGGGTTCAGCCCTCCTAAAGAAGAAGAATCCCAAACGCTGCCAAAATCCACCAAATGATAGATCGAGGCAAGAGAAACCTCCTCCCGAAGTATGGATCTCAAATATTTATACCTTGTCCTCCAACTGCTAAAACCATAAACTGGTAGGACCCTCCTAAAACCCTGAATATGGCCAATAATTCGGCCTGTCTGAATAAGGCCTCTGAATCATCTCAAAGTCTCTATGATCATAGATCGAGCAATCACAAACCCTTGAGAGAAGTTTCAAGGTTAGATCTGAGGTATAGCCTCCTAGATCTAAGAATCATTGAATCACCAAAATGTCCTCTCTCCTCTAAAACCATCCTAATCTGTAGATAATGATATGGACATGGTAACTCCTCAAGAAAGCATCCAAACTAATGAGAATGGGCCTGCAAGAAAAAACCTAATACTGAAACCTCCCAAAGCGACCTCAATAGGCTGGATCGAACTGTTCCTCAACCAATGGTGCATCCCTGTTTGAAATCCCTAACTGGTACGACCTTACTGTCCTCCTAAATAGATGATGAATGTATAATGGTGTGGGTGGAGTATTTCATCCCCGAGACCAAGCTTGGAACAAGGTGAGTGGAATCTTTCACCACTGATTTGTTCTCTAGGGTTTGTAATATCAAAACCCTCAAAATTTTATGCTCAAGAGCATCAACAAGCAAATCCCAAATATCCAAGATGAAATGAGAGGTATGCCCTAGCCTTCTCTTTATACTTATTTTTTCTTTCCTTGTTGAGTTAAGTTAACCCACAGGGTCAACTCCTAACTCATCCTCTATAGCTCTACTCCTTCGTTGAGTTACTTCTTTAACCCTTTTTACCTTTTTCTTAAGTCAACTTTAAAATATAACATTAGTTTGGTTGAATTTTTCCCTTTGTGTGAGACTATGGCCTAGTGGGGATGCCTAGACCACTAAGTCTTCCTGAACCTCTAAATCAAGAGGTGGGGGACATTACAATCTCCCCTGCTAGAATTTTCTTGTCCTCAAGCAGTTCCAAACCTATCTCATGTACCACCTGTTCATTCTCCCATGTGGCATCCTCAATGGGTAAATCCTTCCATCTGATCATGTACTCTTTGATGCTCCTCTTCATGAGCCTCTTCTCTCGAACCTCTAATATCTCCTTTGGAATCAAAACCATTTTCCCCTCTTCGTCCAAAGGAGGAAACACCTCAAGGGGTGTGATGTGTTGGTCGATGGCCCTCTTCAGGTAGGATACATAGAATACATTATGTATCCTACGGCCCTGTGGGAGATCCAACTCATAAGCTATGCCCCCTATCTTCCAGATGATCCTATAGGGTACAAAGCAATGTGGCTATAACTTCTCTGCTCCACTTCTTTTTATATAAGCCTTCCTATATGGTTGGAGCCTTAGATAGAATAAGTCACCATCCTCAAAGGTACGCTCAACTCTGTGTTTATCTTCTTGGAGATTCTATTGTTTATGTGCTCTTTGTAAATGATCCTTCATCTCTCTGAGTATATCCTGACTCTTTTGCACCCAATCATGTACCATTGGAGCCCTTATGTCACCAAAATCAATCTCCATGAAAGACAGCGGATCATAGTTGTACAATTCCGTGAATGGGGTCATGCCTATGGACATGTGATGGGTGGTGTTGTAGCATTATTCCCCCAAATGTATTCATCTGACCCATGCCTTTTGCATCCATGCCACATAATTCCTGAGATATCCTTCCACCCAATTGTTGACTATTTCATTCTGCCCATCCATCTAAGGATGATAGCCGGTACTAGGGTTCAAGGTCATACCAACTAGTTTGAATAGATCCTGCTAAAATATGCTCATGAATCTATTATCCCTATCACTGACAATGCTTTTGGGTAGGCCATGCAGTTTGAAGATCTCCTTGAAAAATAATTCGGCCACCTATGTTGTATTAAAGTCTGTAGTTATGGAGAAGAACTATGCAAACTTCATCAACCTATCCACCACTACGAAAATAAATTCTTTCCCCTATGACTTTCGCAACCCTATTATGAAATCCATGGATATGCTTTCCCACTTGTGATTTGTGATGGAGAGGGGTTGTAGTAGTCCCGCCGGGTGAGTGTGCTCATCCTTGTTCTCCTGACATGTAGTACACTCCTTGACATACCTCATTACATCCTCCTTAATTCCCTTCCATGTGAACCTCTCCCTCACCTGCCTATATGTCTTACCAATCCCTTGGTGACCTGCCATTGGTGAGTCACAACATGCCTGCAACACTTTGGCCTTGAAGGCCTATTCAGGAATAAAAAATATTAGGCCCTTATAATAGATGAGACCATCAACAATCTTGAAGTTATCATCCTTTATTTATCCATCCATTATCTAACAAGCAAACTGGTCCTTTTCATACTCCATCACCAAGTGGTTCTTCCAATCAACAGACACATTTGTCATGGCATAAATGGATGGCCTCCTGGACAATGCATCATCCACCATGTTGTTCTTCCCTTTGACAAATTCAATGTCAATTTCATAATCCTGTACTTTGCTTACCCATTATTGTTGCCTTTCATTTAAGTCCTTCTACTCTAGCAGGTACTTAAGACTATTATGATCTTATTTTACCACAAACCTTGCACCTACCAGGTACTGTATGAATTTTTCCAAAGAATGCATGATGGCCAACATCTCTTTGTCATAAATATTGTAAACTAGCTCAAGTCCCCTGATTTTTCAGCTCTCATAGGCAAGAGGGTGCCTATTTTACATCAATACGGTCCCAATACCTTCTCCTGAGGCATCGCACTCCAAGGTAAAAGGTTGGCCAAAATTTGGTAGGGCTAAGACTGGGCACGTGATCATCACCTTTTTCATCTCGTCAAATGTAAATTGAGCCTCCTCACTCCATTTGAAGGATCATTTCTTGGTCAAGTCGGTAAAGGGTGCACAAATCTAAGAGAATCCCTTGACAAACTTCCTGTAGTAATTTCATATGACTAGTATTTTCCTTAATTCTATAAGGGTTTTAGGTGTAGGCCACTCCATTATGGCTTGGATTTTCTACCGACATACATGTACCCCTTTTTCTCCAATGATGTGCCCTAAGTAAAGAACCTCTATCATTCCAAACTCACATTTGGACTCCTTAGCATATAATGACTGCTCCTCCATGATAGACATAATTTGGTCCATATGTCAAAGGTGTTCCTCCAACATATTTCTATAAATTATTAAGTCATCAAAAAATACCAATAGATGTTTCCTCAACTGTTTGTTGAAGACATGGTTCATACAATACTGGAACATGGTTAGGGCATTGGTTAACCTGAAGGGCATCACTAAGAACTCATAGTGACCATAATGACACCTGAAAGCAGTTTTTGAGATGTCCTCCTCCCTCATCTTGATTTGGTGGTAGCCGAAACTTAGGTCAATTTTTGTGAAATAGACAACTCCATGCAGTTCATCCAGTAGCTCATCAATCCTTGGTATAGGATACCTATTTTTTATTGTTTTCTTATTTAATGCTTGGAAGTCAATCCACATGTGCATGGTTCCATCATTTTTCTTGACCAACACTACTGAAGAAGCAAAAGGGATAGAACTCGGCCTAATGTGCCCCATTTCCAAGAGCTCTTTGATTTCCTTCTCTATATCATCCTTATACTTCTTCAAATGTTTGTATAGTGTGGTAATGACTAGTTTTTCTCCTGCCTCAAACTCAATGATGTGCTCAAACCCCCTGTTTGGAAGCACCCCTGGTGGGATTGGTCCAAACACTGTGTTGTGTTTGTCAATGATCTCCTAGATTTCTGGAGTGTAGTGAACCTTTCACTGTTCATCCACACGTGATGAAATCATGCATTCCATTGCATACACTATCTCCTCTCTCCTGAAGATGGCCTCCATCCTCTTGGTCGTAACTACCTTGGAAGAATTACTTGTCATGCCTCAGAGCACTACCTTTCATCCACCCTCCCCTGTAAAAGACATATCCATGGTCTTATAGTTGGTGGTGATAGGCCCCAACGTACTAAGCCCCTGAACTCCAAGGATTATGTTGGTATCCAGGAGGTCCATTACATAGACATTATGTATCACCTCATGCCTACCCAATGTAAGCTTCATGTCTAGGATGTACCTGTCACAAGGCATAGTGCTCCCACCTGCTACCTCCACCTTGAATCCTTCATATTCAACCATGGGTATATGCCTCCTCTGTAACTATGCTGAGTCAATGAAGTTGTGAGAAGCTCCCACATCAATCAATACTGACACATTTTTCCCCTACAAGTCTCCCCTCATCCTAAAAGTGTTATACTTGGGCACTTCATTGATAGATGCCAAGGTGGCTTTCTGGTCAACCATATTGTCATGACCTATGGTCTCCTCCTCTATTTTTTCTGTGGTGTCTACCTCCATGTTTTCTATCTGGACGAAATCCTTCTCATACTCATTGTCTGAAGTTACCTCTATGTAGTGCACTTGGCCACGACCCATGCATTTGTGTGATCGGTTCCATGACTCCTTACAAGTGAAGAAAACTTTCTTCCTCCTTAATTCCCTTCTGGTGTTCTCATCTACTCTGCCTCGTCCCCTGTCAAACCCCCTTGGGTCACATCATCCTAGGTTCAGCGAAAATCTCTTATCTCTTCCTCTTGTGTTAAGAGGTGGTCTAGGCACAAATTTTGTCTTGCCAGCTGGTCCTAGGTATCTAGTCTTCCAGATAGAATCCTATAGGTTGGTAGGCTTAAAATCGTTTACCCAACCCTTCAAGGGTTCAATTAACCCTTAAGTAAAAAACATCATGAGTTTGGTTGGAGATATATCCTACACCATGATTGCTAGCTTCTAGAATTCTTCAATGTACACCTTTGGTGATCCTGTCTGTCTGAGTTATGTGAGCTCCCGGAAATGAAACTAAGGATCCCCCTGATCAAATATGTCAACGATTCTCTGAGTAAACTCTATATACGCCATCATTTGACTTTGTCCTAGTGTGTTCAATCCATGATACCACCAATCATGATATTTTCCATCTAGATACATGGTGGAAAACTTGATGGCTTCCATCTCCCTCATGCGGTTAAGTTGTAGATAAGTGTCCATATTTTGTACTCATGCATGCGTTATCATCTTGGATGTACCATCAAAGTAAGGCATTTCCATCTTCACTTCTTTACGTTCAAACTCATAATTACTCATGTGGCTCGGCCTGGGCTTGTCTCTGAATTTGAGTTGAGAGTACTGATCCAGGGATATATTCCTCTGAATCATCATATCTAATTCATGGTACTCCCCGGTACATTGTGCCATATGCTCAACAAAGAAATCGACCTATTCATGTTGTACATGTTCATCTGTGAATGTGGGAAAGTATGGCTTAGGGGTAGCCCTGCTACCCATCTGTCCATGTGGAGTACCCCCTCCATGGATTCCCTTAGACTAATGATAGGAAACATGCTCAGAATTATACCTGGGAGCCTTTTCAAGATTATACCTGTTTCCACTGTGTGGTCCACCAGTCTCCCCGTTTTCATACATCTATGGACCTTTCCCTTTGTGAGTCATCTGCACCAATAGATTGCATATCCTAGTCTGGTTCTCATCCACCTTCCTCAGGTTTTCATCCACCTTCTTCAAGGTCTCAGTGATTTCATCTTGTCCTCTACGATTTATATTATAGTTTTCCTACAAGTGGACAACCAATTTACCTTCTGTTTAGTTAATGGATTTATTAAACTCTTATGCGAAGTAAGCCAAGCCCTAGGGCTCACCTTCATCACTTGAACCCTCCATCTCAGCCTCTGTCTTGCTTGCCTATTTCTTCCTTCATCCCATAAAGATACCACTATATCTCTGCATGTGCTAATCCTCACAGGATGGGAGGATCAGAGCTCTGATACCACTATAATGTTCCCAAGACATTTTTTCTTTTAGGAACACCAACTTACCCCTAATTTAATTGTTTTACTTTTGTGAATGCAGGTTGGCCACTGACATTTCTACCTTAGGGTTTATTACAATTTTTTGTCTATGGTTTATTCAAGATACACTTCAATACATAAAGATCTCAAAAATACACAAGATATGGAACCACAAACAAGATCTGAACGTTATTATAAGAAAGAAATCAGCTGATACAATATAGAAACATATATGGAATAGCTTCAGATGGCTTCAAGACAACAATATGAGATTCATACAAAATTCTATCGAAAATACAAAGTAAACCTCCCAAAGGTTGCAATACAAGTTGAACTCTCCAACACAAAACTAGGGTTTGGACTAACCCTCAAGTTGTTGGTACGACCCTGTTGAAGACTATGAAGACCAAGCGTTTGACCCTCCTGAATAATAAGAATCCCAAAAGATGTCAAACTCCACCAGATGATAAAATGGGGCAAGAGAAACCTCCTCCTGAATTATGGAGATCAAATACGGACATCTCCTCATCCAAATATTGAAACTCTAAACTAGTACAACCCTCCCGAAACCCTGAATATGGCCAATAATTCGGCCTGGCTGAATAAGGAATTTGAATCGTCTAAAACTCTCTAGGATGATAGATCGGGCAATCACAAACTCTTGAGAGAAGTTTCAATGTCATATCTGAGGTATAGCCTCCTATATATGAGAATCACTGAATCACAAAAACATCCTCTCTCCTCCAAAACCATCCCAATTTCTAGATAATGGTATGGATGTGGTAACTCCTCAAGAAAGCATCCAAACTGATGAGCAAGGGCCTACAAGAAAAACCCTAATACTGAAATCTCCCAAATCTTCCTCAATAGTCTAGATCAAACAGTTCCTCAACTAATGGTGCACCCCTGATAGAAATCCCTAACTGGTACCACCCTGTTGTCCTCCTGAATAGATGATGAATGTAGAATGGTGTGGGTGGAGTATGTCATCCCTGAGACCAAGCATGGAATAAGGTGAGTGGAATCTTTCACCACTAATTTGTTCTCTAGGGTTTGTAATATCAAAAACCTCAAAATTGTATGATCAAGAGCATCAACAAGAAAATCCCAAATATCCAATATGAAATGAGAGGTGCGCCCTAGCATTCTCTTTATACTTATTTTATCTTTCCCTGTTGAGTTAAGTTAACCCCCAGGGTCAATTCCTAACTCAACCTCGAGTGCTCTTTTCCTTCATTGAGTTACTTATTTAACCCTTTTTACCTTTTTGTTAAGTCAACTTTAAAATATAACATTAGTTTGGTTGACTTTTTCCCCTTTGTGTGAGACTATGGCCTAGTCAGGATGCCTAGACCACTAAGTCTTTCAAAACCTCTTCATCAAGAGGTGGGGGACATTACAGTCAACTACGTGGAAAGATGTCTAGAATGTCAGTAAGTGAAGGTTGAACATAGACATATGGTAGGATTACTACAACCACACACTATTACGAAATCAAAATGGGAGGTCATTTCGATGGATTTCATTGTTGGACTACCACTGACAACAAGGAGACACGAGTCAATTTTTGTGGTAGTTGAAACTCTGACAAAGAGTGCTCATTTTATTCCTTTGTGTAAGACTTATCAGGCACCTGAATTAGCTATAGTTTTCATCTGTGAGATTGTGAGGTTGCATGGTGTTCCTAAGATGATTATATATGATAGAGGATTAGTGTTTATAGGATGATTTCGGACTAGTTTCCAAGAGGCCTTGGGAACCCAACTTAACTTTAGTACTGCGTATTACCCGGAAACAGACGGGAAGACTGAAAGAGTGAACCAAATATTGGAGGATGTGTTGTGTATGTATGTGATGGACCAATGGAAGCATTGTGAAGAATTCTTTCCACTAGTAGAATTTGCATATAATAACAGTTATCAAAGAACCATTAAGATGGCACCTTTCGAGTTTCTTTATGGGCAATTGTGTTAGATGCCTTTGAGTTGGGATCGGCTTGAGGATAGGGTCCTAGTGGCACCTAAAGTAATCTAAGAAATGGAATACCAAATGCAAACCATAAGATAAAGGATAAAGGAAGCACAGGATCAACACAAGAGTTATTCTGATGTGCATCATGTCGATCGTAGTTATGAAGTTGGTGATAGTGTCTTCTTGCAGGTGAAACTACATAAGATTTCAATCAAGTTTAGAAAGCGTGATAAAATATCTCCTAGGTTCATGGGACCCTTCGATATTGTGGAAAGGAAAGGGGCCCATGGCCTATCAACTAGCCTTGCCTGATTCTTTGAGGCGTATGCACAATGTTTTTCACGTATCTGTTTTGAGACATTATGTTGGTGATCCTAGACATGTTATTGACATGATTTCCTTGTAGGTATCGGATGAAGGTTCTCTCATGGTGGAACTAATCCACATCCTAGACCATCGCATTCAACAGCTACGTCATCGAACAATGGATCAGGTCAAGGTCCAGTGGGACAACTATAGTCCACACTCAAAGAACTGGGAGGATGTATATGATATGTGTCAGTAGTTCCCATTTTTGTTTGATAGTTAGACATATGATACTGTGATACACTTTATTTTTTCACTTACATACTATGAAACTTTGGGATGAAGTTTAAAACAAGAGGGGGTGTATGTAACATCATGCTCTTGTGTGCACTGAGTGGACTTATTCTTTGAGGACACTTGTGTGCAACTGATCTAGGTCGTTATACTATTGTTTGTTTTGATTATGATTATGAGACATTATGGATTTGATGTTATGTTATTTTTGTTATATTTACATCGATGGGTGATATTTATTGGATTCTCCTGAGTGTGTAGGAGTCTGGATGTTGAGGATGTCGAGGAATCGATGAAACCTCCTGGACTCTAGATCGAGTTAGAGACTGGACTGTTAGGGTTTGAATGTTGTTGATGTGACATCCGTACATACGATTAGATGTTATGATGTTGAATGTTATTACTGACATGATTCGTTGATGGATGCAGGCTAACGATAGCTTGTCAACGAGACACACATTTGGAGTAGAAGGGTCATGCACGACAACCAGAGACATTGAGGTAGAGGTGTGGTAGTAGCCCTACCACAGCCTAATAGTACTCTCGTCATGGATCAAACTGTAGGGTAATGATTACCTAGTTCAAGAGACCTGCGATGTTGTGAGGTAAGACTCTGACAGTCGCTCATGATGATTCTAAGGGGTTGACAATAAGGTAGGGTCCTTATTCATTAGAGGCCCTTAGTCTCCAACAAGATCACCTGACACAGTATTGACTCGGGGGGTTTGACATCTACCAAATTCAATCAAAAGGTGAGTGGCACCCTTGGGGCACGTAGTGCATCTTGAAGGGCACATCATACAAAGAAAACAGAAAGAGGTTAGTGGAACCCTTGGAGAATGTAGTGCATCTTGAAGGGAACATCGTGATTTTAACTATGGTAAATTAATAAACCTAATGCCTAGAAAACTATGCCTCCTTAGGACCTGGTCAGCCTTAAAATGAATGATGTGATAAGTAAGGTTTAATAACAAATTTTCCCTTAAGAACGGTTGACAAGCCTAGTGAATTCAAAACCTAGGTCTGAGTAGAACATTTGAACAAAAAAAAATAATTAGACATGTAACAAGAAAGGGTAAAGAAAATTCAAGCTTTATTAATTAAAGTAAATATTTTAATGAAGGTTTAATTATTGAAGGTATCCTTAGGGATTCCTTGAGTATTCTATTATCAATGTAATCCCCTTGTTGCTTGATTCATCTTGTAATAAGCCTTTCTATCCACAGTATCTTTTATTTATGTGTTACTGTCTAATTGCGTGTGGCTAGAATGAGCCCTAGACTCAAAACCTTGCCTACGCTTTTGTATCTCCTGCCTGCATTTTCTTTATTCCTTGATTGCATTTTTTTTTCATTATTTTTTTCTCCACGGAGAAGATTTGGATAAAGATTTTTGTTTTTATATTATGTTCCTTTATCTTTTAAGTTATTAGTCTATTCTTTAGCAGTCGGCCAAGAGTTGAATCAATTGTATTTCAATCTATTGTTAAAGAATTAGATTTGAATTCATTGCTTTCCTGTGCATGGATAATAAGTGTAGGATCATTTCTCTACCCAACAAGGAATTCCCTACTAGGAATTTATTCCCTCCTTAGAATTTGTGATTATTGTGACTTATTCTCGTAAAACTCGTGCTTCCACCCAATGATTTTGGGGATGTCTCTCGAGTTCACCAAGCATTTATTTCTTTGTGATTCTGTTCAAGTTTTGTAGGAAGGAATTAAAGAAGTAGATTATGAATTCTGGTAACGGAAATTAATGAAAAATAATATAACATGATTTCCTCTCTAGTCATGATGGTATTCATTTTAAACAAGAAAGGCTTTGATAGTTGGAATAGATGTGGCATAATTCCCAGAGAGTATCTCGCAACTTATTGGCAGGGCAGATTCTAAGGATAAATTTCTCCATTATGCCTTTATCATTTTCATTTATGGTGGAGTTTTGTATCCCTGTATTTATTCATTTCACGATTTCTGAGTTTTTCTTGACAACATTTTAAAAAGCCCCAGATCGAACTGCCCCTTTTTGTTGTCCCTTCTCCTTTGTCGATATGATTCACTTACTCGGCTTACCTTGGATCTTGGTTGCAGTCATTGTCTTGTGTTTGAATACTCCATCCATGAAGACCTATATTGTCGGTCGGTGAGACTTAGTGTGGTGGCCCTCCGGTTACTTAAACACTTTATCCAATTCATTTATGGCACAGGGTTAATATCATTCCTGCAGCTCATTAATACCTGTTGGAAGGACATGATATTCCAATTTCATAACCTTGTTTATGATAAATTGTGAAGCAAGAAATGCAGAGAGAAAAAAATACAACAGAAAAAAGTATATTAGAATATAAGAAGAAGAGTACAAAATGAGTACATGAAGAATTTCATGAAGAAGTACTATGCAAAGGGAAATAGTTGATCTAAATAGGCTCAAGCAAATCAAGAATAGAAAGTATAGTTGGCCAGGATAGATGGTAGTGTACAGTCAACCTGTTGAGGTTACATTATATTTAACACTCCCTCTTAAACTCAACAGTTACAAACATCATCATTGATTATGCCGAAGTGTTGTCTTTGAAAATAAAAAACCGATTTTCCTAGTGGCTTTGTAAAGATATAAGCAAGCTAATCTTGAGAACCATTGAATTGTAGTACAGTATCACCATTATTAACTAGCTCGCATATGAAATGAAAACGAGTGTTAATGTGTTTTCTTTTCTTGTGAAACACATGATTTTTAGATAAAGCAATTGTTGAAGTATTGTCATAGAAAATAGGAGTTGGATCCTTTTCTATATGTGACATATATTTCAATATTCTTCTAAACCACATAGCTTGACAAGAAGATGAGGTAGCAACAACATACTCTGCCTCTGCAGAAGATATTGATACAATTGGTTTCTTCTTTGATGCCCATGAGATTAGGTTCATGCCCAGGTGAAAAGCATGTCCAAATGTGCTTTTCCTTTCATCTAGGATGCCTGCAAAATCACTGTTTGTGTAACCAGATAGTTGATTACTATTAGATTTAGTGTACCATAAGCCAAAATTGAGAGTTCCTCCAACATATCTCAAAATTTGTTTCGCCATTTTCCAATGAGAATCTTTGGGGCAATCCATGAATCTGGAAACAAGGCTGGCTGCATACATAATGTCAGGCCTGGTTTCTATAAGATACAAACTAAACTTTTATACAAGGTAGGGTCCACTGTGTGGACTTCATGTTTCTTGCTCAATTTTGTGCCTAGAGGTATAGGGGTTTCTGTTGGATTGCATTCTTCCATGTGAAATCTTTTGATGATGTATGTTGCATACTTTTGATGACAGACAAAAATGCCTTTGGTTGATTGATGAACCTCAACCTCTAAAAAATATTTTATTATGCCAAGATCTGTCATCTCAAACTTAGATTGCATGTCATGTTTAACATTTTTTAACTCAATATTTCCAGTATAAATCATGTCATCAACATATAAACATATAATCAGAATTTTACTGTGCTGATATGTTTTGGTGTAAAGAGTTGGCTCATTTTGGCTTTTGTTGAAACCACTTTTGATCAGATAAGTGTCAATTTTGTTGTACCAATCTATTGGATCTTTCTTTAATCCATACAAGGCTTTCTTCAACCGATATACTTTGGCTGGTTGTTCTTGGACTTCAAATCCAGGTGGCTGATCGACATAAACTTTTTCTTCTAAAAACCATTCAGGAATGATGACTTGACATCCATATGGTATACTTGCCATTTGTGTTGGGATGCTATGGCCAATAGAGTCCTTACAGTGTTTAGTCTTGCTACTAGATAAAAAGTTTCACTATTATCAGTACCTGGTTGTTGTGAGAATCCATTGCCAACAAGTCTTGCCTTTTTCTTTTCAATCTGCCCTTTTTCATTGAGTTTAGTTTTGTAAACCCACTTGACACCAATACTCTTCTTGTGAGTTGGCAAATCAACAAGATCCCATGTTTTGTTCTTCTCAATGGAGTCAATTTCTTGGTTCATGGATTGAACCCAATGTGGCTCCTTAGTTGCTTCCTTAAAAGATGTAGGTTGACATGACATTAAAGAAAAAAGGTTGTGTTGTTCAAAGTCATCCAACTGCTGATGGATTTCTCTCAAACTTCAATTTCTCTAATTTTGTGGTTCAGAGAATGAGTCTCTATTGGAAGTAGAGTTATCTTGAGAATTTTCAGGTTGTCTTTGTACCTGCAATCTTGGAAGAATAGTTTGAGGTACTTGCAATCCTGAATTTTCTTCGTTTTCAGAACTTGGCAGCAATGGATTTTGATTGTCCATTTGCTGATTTTCTGAATCATTCCAGAAATTTTACATCTCTGCTGAGAATTAGTTTCTTGGAGATTGGATTGTAAAGCCTGTAAGTTTTAGATGTTTCACTATATCCAATGAAAATACATTTCTCACTTCTGTCATCAATTTTCTTCCTTAATTCAGAAGGTATGTGAGTGTATTCTATGCATCTGAATGTCTGCAGATGCACAACATTGAGATTTGTCCCACTCCATGCTTCTTTGGGGACTTTCATCTTTAGATTTGTGGTTGGAAATTTATTCAAGAGATAAACTGAGCATGCTACTACTTCAACCCAAAAAATATTTGACAAACTATTCTCTTTGAGGAGTGTTCTTTCCATATTCATTACTGTCTGATTTTTTCTTTCAGCCACTTCGTTCTGTTGTGGAGTATACCTGGTTGTTGTTTGCATGATAATGCCTTGTGATTTGTAGAAATTTGCAGATTCTCTGGAGTTGTATTCTTCTCCTCCATCTGACCTGAGTGCTTTGATATATTTTCCACTCTATTTTTCAGCTTCTTCCTAGAATTCTTTGAATTTTGCAAAAGTTTCAGACTTGTGTCTGAGAATATAGATCCATATTTGTTTGTTGAAATCATCAATAAACGTTAGAAAGTAAAAGATACCACCTATGGACTATGTTTCCATTGGTCCACATAGGTCAGTGTGAATAAGTTCAATATGTTGTTTGGCTTGATTTGATGACTGTGGAAAATTAGTTCTCCTATGTTTTCCAAGTATGCAAGACTCACATGGGGGAATTTGCTCTTTAAAGATTGAAGACCTTTGACCATGGAGTTATTATGAAAAAGAATTAGACTCTGAAATGGTAGATGTCCAAATCTTGTATTCCAAACCATTGTTTCATTCAGGGTAGATGCACTCTATGCATATGGTTGACTCAGATTTGCAGTTCTGAGTGTAAGGGGAAACATCTTATTCAGAGTCATATGGATTTCAGAAATCAATTTTCTGTTGGGGCTTTTGTCATATATTTTGCAAGATTCTACCTCAAAAAGTACCTTATAGCCATTTTCAATGAGTTTTCCTACACTTAGCAAATTATGTTTCAGATATGGAACATGATAGACATTGTTTATGTCTTTCTTTACACTATGTTTAGTAAGAATAGGAACAATTCCTTTTCCTTGAACTTTGATTAAAGAATCATTTCCAAGTGTAATATCAGATGAGAGTGAAGAATCAATGCATGAAAGTAAATCTTT
>JASDQU010310118.1:43343-71431 GCA_032191745.1 Picea mariana | reverse complement strand
AGTGCCCATACTTTTTCCAGTCATATCATTGTATGCTTGTTTTGTCATTTGATCGTCTCCCTCTTCCGCTTTGAGGCTAGAAATTTTGATTCTGGTCTTGTTGTCTGTGTGCTTGGAAGTGTTGATTCGGTTTCTGTTGTTTGTGTCCTCCAATGGAATGAGGATTTATGTGACTTCTCCCTCTTCCTTAGTGATCTCTACCTTGTCCTTTGCCTCTCCCTCTACCGAAGGAGAAAAGTGTTTTGAAAGCATTGGCGATTGACTCATCTGTGAGACGCAGTCTAGTCTCATGTGTCACCAGAGAACCAATTAGTTCATCTGTTGAAAAACATGAAAGATCCTTGGATTCAAGGATTGTTGTTACAACCATTTCAAATTTCTTTGGTAAACTTCTGAGGATTTTCTCAACAATTCGTTGATCAATGATGGTTTCACCAGTCAATCTGATCTGGTTTACAATGCCCATGACTCTGGTCATGAACTGATCCACGTTTTCGGACTTTTTCATCCTTAGAGTCTCGAATTGCGTCCTCAAGGTCTACAGTTAAACTATTTTGACCCTGTCATTTCCTTGATAGGAAGATTTAAGGATGTCCCAGGCCTGTTTTGAAGTACCAATGCTTGTGATTTTTGAGAAAATCGAGTCATCCACAGAATTTTGAATCCATAATTTAGCTTTATTTTCTCTGTTTCCTTGTGTTTCCTGAGCAATTTTCTGCTAATTAGTCATGGCGAATAGGTCTGCTGGATCTGGTTCCACATATCCATGATCCACTGAATCCCAGCACTCTTATGCTTGCAAGAATGATCTCATCCGAAGAGACCAGAACTCATAGTTCTTTCCAAGAAGAATGAGACCCTGAGTTGGTCCTAAATTGCTAGACGTTGCCATCTTTTAAAGAATTTAACAAAACAGAAAAAAAAAATTCTTACTTACCTGTCTCCTACGTGTAATTTGCAGTGGCTTCAGAACTCTGGGATTCAAGATTTTGCTAGTTTTGACTTCACGATTTTTGGCTTCGCAATTCTGTCTTTGGGACTTCATTATACTATTCCTCCAATCTCTTGTCACTCCAACCTATGATCTCTGAAATACCGAACAGGGCTTAACGACCTTAGATTGGCCCTTTGTCTCCGAACAATATGATCACGTGCCTAAATGTTAAAGTTGTATCGGCTTTTCACGATTTGGAGAATAGCGATGTCTGTGTCAGTTCTTTATCCTCTGAGATGTTATTGGATAAATCCATAAGTGTGGACACAAACCGATCTCCCTAGATCCACCTGGATCTAGAACAAAGCAAGACACAATAATACTCTTTCCATAGATTTTAACTATTGAATGTACTAGGAGGTAAGAACAAAGGACATACCTTATGATCACTTCCTATGGTCTTTGTTGCTCCTGCTTCACTCCAGTGCTCTTGTGCAGTCAAGACCAAGACGACACAAACCAACCAAAGTGAAGAAAGCACAATCTATTCAATAGTTAATCTATGTATATGATCAAGGAGTTATACAATAAAGTGGAATCAGCTTTATGGGAAAGGGACATATTACTGTATCATATTGATGGAAAGTAAATATTAAAACCTGAGCCTTGATGTTGCAAACTTCCTTTCAATGGCCCCTAGCTATGACACACACACTTACTCACTTGCATGAAGAAGATCAACCACCTTTGATAAACTTGTTGGAGTTCTTAGCTGCTGTAGCATCAGTCCTTCACACAATCCTTTTCACTAATTCTCCAATGAATCTCTTGCTTGTTTTCCTGCTAACCTTTTCCATGAGAATCCCCTCAATATATAGGAAAGAATGAATTGGTTACCTGGATAAGAATGATTCCAAAATATCAAGAAATCTAGTACTTATATAATCATTCGAATTCCATCTCGTCCTTCTAGAAGCTTCTAGAATTCCTCTTTTTCCCTTCTTTAGAAAGTGTTCTCGCCCTAGCAGTTATACACAGTGTGAAATTCTCACACCCTGGCTTAAGGTAGCCTGCGAGAATCATACATTCTCGCAGGCAACTATACTAGAAGCCTGCGAACCTTCTTCAAAAATGATATTTTTGGAAAGAGAAGAAAGTAACTTTTTCTCAGGAGAAACTTCTAATGAAGAGCCTGAGTGCACCATAATCAATACATCATCATGACGACCAAAATTATGGGTAACACGAGTGACCACAATGCTATGACCAAGGGCTTAACCCAAAGTCCTTTTTGCAACTCGCACCTTTGTGAGTTGTTGGGTTGAACTCTCATGCCCTCATGTTGCGATCTCCCGAGATGCGATAAGTCAATGTCGGGTTGACTCCTCCCTTGATGCTTTTCGCTATTTTCAACCTTGCGGGTTGAGGCATCGAGCCTTCATGCTCTTATCCCACGAATCCCCGAGATGCGAGAAATCAGTGAAGTGTTGACTACTTTTTCTAGGCTACACATGTCAGCCTATCTATCACATGGGCCCCACCTTATGGATTTGCCACGTGTTCCCTTGTGCCTCAGCTCTCGGCACTTCACGACTTCTATAGTCGAAAAAATATCCCTTCAACCTCCGAACCTCCAAATACATGATACGCGATGGGGTTCCTGATCCAACGGTCCTCCCATTCTATGGATCCAACGATTGTCCTTAGTCCTCACGATTTCGGAGCTTCGCAACTTCGTGAGTTGGGACACCCAACTCTTGGGCTCTCTCTCTGCAAACCTCCGAGTTCACAAAATCTGAAATGCCGAAAATTCCCTTTGGACTCTTCAACGGTCTAGATCTTCCTGTGATCTGATGGTCCAGATGCTTTCGAGATTTCGCAATTCGTTTTTCACGACTTTAGAAGTCTTTCCACTGAGTTACCCAAATCGCGAACGCCGAGATGCTGAAATGAGATGGCACTTGGATCTACTGCCACCTATCCTTTTAGATGGATGGTCCTAATGATTTCATGATCTCGCGACTCCAAAAGTTGAAGTTTCTCCTATGCGCTCCAGAGGACTAAACCTCGTGCACTTTCTCATTGATCCAACGACTATCGGTCCTCTATGCAAGATCTAACAGCTGAAATTCTTTCGCCTTTTCTACACTCGCTTCGTCCCTTCTAAACTGGATTTCCACCTCGGATCTATTCGCAGGATGAATCTTACGGCCGCAATGGCTATTATTTGCGCCTTCAATGTGTTCTTTGCAACTTCTACAAAGGTTGATCGATCTTTCACTTATTTGCAAAGATTTTATGAGATCTTTAAAGGTTTGTTCTCTGCAATAGTCTTTGACAGATTTGAGAGAATTCCTGCAATTCTTTAAACGCTTCTTCTTTCTATAACAATCCTTCATGAATTTGAACAAATATCCGTGAAATATTCAACATTTCTACCTTTTGAAGGTTTTATTCATGAATCTTTGACGAATTTTGAAAATTTTACAAGAAACTTTATTGTTTCTCCATCTGTAGTCTTCGCTTCCTTCTCGTGTTTTTGCTCCTCGAAATTTTCGAGCGTAGTATGCTTTGCGATGTCGTCGAGATCCCTACGATGATCTTTTGAGAGTATGAATGGACATATTTCCAAGATTTTTGAAAAGTTTTTGAAGCGTTCTCTCGTGATCCGTGTAATCTCTTTGCTGTGAGGATCTTGTTGCTCTCCAACCTGTGTGAAGAGGCTTACTACTGTAGCTCTGATACCATGATAAATTGTGAAGCAAGAAATGTAGAGAGAAAATAATAGAATAGAAAAAAGTATATTAGAATATAAGAAGAAGAGTACAAAACGAGTACATGAAGAAGTTCATAAAGAAGTACTATGAAAAGGGAAATAGCTGAGCTAAATAGGCTCAAGAAAATCAAGAATAGAAAGTACAACTAGCCAGGACAACTGGCAATGTACAGTCAGCCTGTTGAGGTTACATTATATTTAACAGTTTATAGAGGTGGACCTTACACAGTGTCTCTACTTTTCTAAAAAATATTTAACGTATGGACACTTGGTTGTGTGTTGAACACAGAACCTAACCTCGATCATGTTGTTACCCCTGTGCATTGCGAGTTTTATCACCTGCGTACCATTTCTAATATGGAAGATATTTTTAATGCCAATGTAATGTTAAATGTGTGATGACTATTTTAAGACTGTGCCATGTAATGGCAGTTAATATTTTAATGATTTGTTGATTGTTTTATGGACTGTGTTATTTAATGGTAGGTAATATTTTTCATTTGTTCAACTGTGTTTGATGGTTCTCCCTAGAGTTATCACCTACATTCTTCTTGGATGGAATGCGTGTAGTCCCAAACCGTTACCCATAGATTGGCATTGATTTTTATGGCATCCTTTATTATCGCAACATTGGACAGAGAATAGGGTCATTACAAAAGTATAATGTAAGAAAGACCAGTTTTAACGTGAGGGAAAAGACTGAGTAAACATCAGTTTTAACGTATGAGGTAAACAAAGTCGGTAAAATTTATGAGACGTCATACTTTGGATTATATAAGAGCTTTAGTACCCTGATGAAAACTGAAGAGAATTTGAACAAAACTTGTTTTAACTATCTTAATAGGAGTGGAGTTAGTTTTCAATACACAAACTTGAATAAACTACCTTACATGCTACTGAACTCTTTTTCATCTCAAAAATGGGAATACGTTGTAATTTGGAATTAGTAACCATAAATTTTTTTAGATTGAAGAAAAACAATTTATTTAAATTCTACACAAAATTCTCCTTTAAGATGTTTATCCTTGCTAATAAGAGTCATCGCTCTTTTAAAAAAATGGTTTTCTATGGTTTTATTACCGAAATTTTAACTCTGTAGCTTGGGATTTGAGCATATATATTATTGATTTGAGCATAATGCAACTTTACCTACTGATGTCCACCAAATTTACCAATAGCCATACAGGTTGTAAATTTAAAATCAAACCACCCAATAATGAATGTGTTATATTGTGTTAACTAGGAATGCATCATGTTAAATTGATAATTTTTATAGGGCAATATTAATTTATTTCAAATATTTGATGCTCATTGTTTCTAATGATAAAAGGGGTTGTAATTAAGAAGAATGGAGAAGGCCTAATTATGTTAGTTAATGGTGTATGATGAAAACATTTTTAATGGAGAATAAAATCTATAATTGCATGAGTTAGAAGGATGTATTTTAAGTTATAGATGTAATAGTCACTTCTTTATTTAAAAAGCCTTGTTGAATGAGTGTAGTTATTGTTTACATGGACTTGATGTTTTCCTGATTAAATAAAGGACCTCGAAGGTATATCATTTGTCACGCCTCAAATCCTACTTAATGTTTGATTGATTAAATAGTGCACATGGACCTTAAATAGAATTTTATCTCAAGTTGGTCATTGTTAGATAGTTTGTGTATGTCATATATCTTGATCGCTTGTAAATTAAAGGTCGATTGAAGTAATGTTCAAATGTTTGGATTATCTCATGGTGCATGGTGAAAGGCCACCAATGTTTGGTTATTGTTATTTACTTGTGTGACATGCATTGTTGATTCATAGATTGTTATTTCTCGCTCGCATTGAATGTTCATGTTATGTGTGTCAGTTGGTGTTGTTGCATTTGTTGATTGATGATTGTCTTTAGCTTGTAGTCATTGTTTTTCTTGTGTCAGGTGGGATGTACACACCTCCTTGCTCGTCAGAATAGTCACCAGCCTTGAGACTTTAAATGGTAAAAATCGATGGGAACCTGGGCTTGAGCATTGCTTATGTGTCCTGGAGGTCCTAACCTTGCAAGGTAGGACGAGAATGTAGTCATTTTTATTTTTTCTAATTTATTATCACATGTTTCGTCTAGTTGCATGATGTGCTAGTATGTTGGGTCATTATTGTCTGTTGCCTGATGTGCGTGTGTTGTGTTCATCATCAAGTTGTGTTGATTATTTTTTGTCATTGTTCCTTTCCTGCAAAAAAAAAAAAATTGCACTTTCTTTTCATCGCATGTAGTCATAACGACGGGCGTCATTACATATGGTATCAAAGAGGTTCGACCCACGACTTGGGATCACTACGACTTCCATTGATTTGATAATTGATTATAATGTTGCTAATTAAGTTGACTTGTATTTGTACAGGTAATCATGGTTAGAGGATGTCGCTGAGGCAGACGATGGGGTGCTAGGTGAGGAGGCATGATGCCCCTAGTAGCATCCACGCGTGAGGGGTTTGAACCCTAGGGATACGAACAAGTTGTCAGGCACAAATAGATAGCTATGGGTGATGTGGTTGGGTTGATGAGGTCCTTTCAGCAAATGTCTGAGGCACTGATTAACCGTTTGGATACAGATGAGTTCAGGGCATCGACACCCCCTGAGGGTCCACTGTGCGCTCTGGTCTGTACTAGTGGCATTCACCACAAAATCGAGAAGGTAAAATTTCTCGAGTTATTTGGTGCTCCAGAAGGCATAGCCACTGAGGCATGGTTGGAGAATATGGAGATGTGATTTTCACTTTGTGACTATACCTCTAACATGAAGGTTTGCATGGCGGTATTTCAACTAAAGGGGAGTTCTCTTCTATGGTGGAAGATGCTCCTTCCACCATTCAACATGGTCGTTGAAGATGTGTCATGGGAACTGTTTGGGGAACGGTTCCGAGAGAGTTATCGATTTGATGAATTCATTGAGCATTAGCTCTACGAGTTCAATGCCTTGCGACAAGGCGGGCGTACGGTTCCTGAGTACAAGGACCATTTTATGGAGTGGCTTTGGTATGCTCTATATCTAAACACCAAGAAACTTAAGGTCAACATGTTCATGTTTGTCCTTAATGGCAACATTCATGCAAAGGTTAGGATTCTAATGCCTCAAACCTTGCATGACGTTTTTCAGAATTCCCTCATAGCATAGGAGGAGATTATCAGTAGGGATCAGAGCAAGACTCCAAGGAGACCAGCAGGGCAGGTGTCATATGGTGCGCAACAACATCAGACACCTGCTAGACATTAACCAAGATATCATGGCTTCTAGAGAGGATCCACTTTCACTACTGCTCAACAACTAGTGCCTTAGTAAAGTACTCCTTACCAAGGACCATAACACCAACAACAACATCGACCGTAGCAACAACAGTTTAGGCATGTTCAAAAAAATAGATCAGGGTTCCAAGCTAGTGGGCCGTCAGCTTATACTTCGGGTACCAGGAGTACTGGACCGAAGAAAGGGTGTTGGACATGTGGGGAGCCACATTACCAGCGTGACTTCCTAGTGGATAGGACCAAAGCATATGGATCAACCAGACCCACTATCTTGGGAGATTTGGGTAAGGTCCATCAGATTCATGCAGCGATGAATAAATGCCAGGAAGAGAACCATTCGACTATGCTTGAGACATCAAGTACCATCATTGACCAGACCCTTAGTATTTTGATAGATCCAGGTGCTACCAAGATTTTTATTTTTGGTGCAACGCTAAAAAGAATTAAGGTAAAGGCAATCAAACAAGATGATTTTAGCTTTGTAGAAATGGCTTCGGGATCCAAACAGAAGGTTGGTGGGAAGGTTATAGGTTGTAGCCTTAACATGGGATATATTTTCACTAGGGCCAACCTATATGTCACGATCTTAGGATATTATGACTTCGTGATTGGTATGTACTAGTTGGAATCGCATGAGGCAATACTCAACTGTAAAACAAAACGATTGAGCTTGGTCAATGATGAGGGAAATAGATGCATGATTATAGGTCATAATGAGGGAGTTTCCCTTTGGTTCATCTATTCCTTGCAGCTACGGAAGAGCATGCACAAGGGATGTAAGCTTTATGTGATCCTTGCATTAAACGATCAGGGAGTAGCGGAAGCTCTAGAAAACCTTCCAGTGGTGCGAATGTTTGTGGATATATTCCCTGAGGAGTTACCTAGGATGTCACCATGGGGTGCACCTGTTATATTCATATTGAATAAGGATGGGTTGTGGATACTCTGCATTGACTATCGTCAATTGAACAAGGCAACGATCAAGAATCAATATCCATTGCCAAGGATTGATGATCTATTTGATCAGATGAAAGGCGTGAGGGTGTTTTCAAAAATTGACTTGAGATCAGGGTATCACCAGTTACGAATAAAGGAGGAGGACATCCCTAAGACCACCTTTAGTATGATTTTTGTACATTTCGAGTTTACTATTTTACCATTTGGACTAACGAATGCCCCAGGGATATTTATGAGTTTGATGAACGGGGTGTTTCATGAATACTTGAACAAGTTCATCCAAGTATTCATTGACAATATTTTGATTTACTCTCGGATGATGGAGGAGCATGACAAGAACTTGGACATGGTACTACAGTGTCTATGAGAGAACAAATTGTATGGGAAATTGTCTAAATGCTCATTTTATCAATCGAAGATTCACTACTTACGGCATGTCATCTCCGACGAAGGTATCGTTGTGGATCCAGCAAAGGTCGAGGCTATTATGGAATGTCCCCAAAGTGCGTAGCTTCATGGGTTTAGTGGGATAATATGGACGGTTCGTGGAGGGATTTTCGAAGATAGAAAATCCGATCACAGAATTGCAGAATAAGAACAAGAAGTTTGTTTGGACCGAGAAATGCATGGAGGAATTTCGAAGGCTCAAGGAGATGTTGACGAAAGCATCGATACTAAAGGTCCCTGACATGGAAGCGGACTTCTTGGTATGCACTTACGCATCCAAGGAAGTATTAGGAAGAGTCTTTATGCAAGACGGTTTAGTGATCGCTTACATCTCGAGAAATTTGAGAAGACATGACGAGAACTATGTGACGCACGATTGGGAGTTGTTAGCCATTGTTTATGCCTTGAGAGTTTGGAAACAGTACCTTATTGGATGAAAATTTGAATTAAAAATGAACCATTGTGGTCTATAACACATCTTTATGAGAAGAGACTTGAACGTGTGACAACGATGTTGGTCGGAATTTCTTAGCGAGTACAATTTCAAGATTACTTACATAAAAGGAACAATGAACAGAGTGCCAGATGCATTGAGTTGGAGACCACGCATATTTTTGGTGATGACTCTTCAGATGAATGTAAATGAAAATATCCTAACTTTACTGTGCAATGATGACTGGCACAAAGAGGTCAAGTATTTTATCGGATAAAACACGATGATGGTACCGAAATTTGAGGGATTTACTGTGGACAACGATAGATTATTCAGATTTAAAATTCAAATTTATGTACCACCCAATGACGAGTTGAGGAGTTTGACCCTAAATGAGGCTCATAGTGTAATGTACATGGCTCATTCTAGAGTCACGAAGATGAGGGAAGACCTTAAACCCTTATTTTTCTGGAAAGTAATAAAGGCAGACATAGTCAATGTAATGCTCGCAAACCAATGTTTCACTTAGGAACACTAACTTACATCTGATTTAACTATTTTACTATTGTGTATGAAATTTGGCCACTAACATTTCAGCCTTAGGGTTTATTGCAGTTATTCATCCACAGTTTATTCATGATGCACTTCAATAAATAAATATCTCAACAATACACAAGATACAGAACCACAAACAAGATCTGAACTTTATTAGAAGAAAGAAAGCACCTGATACAATAGAAAAGAAGATCTGGAATAGCTTCAGATGTATTCAAGATAAGAATATGAGTTTCATACAAAATTATCCCAGAAATATAAAGTAAACCTCCCAAAGGTTGCAATACAAGATGAACAGTTCAACACAAAACTATGGTTTGGCCTAACCCACAAGTTGTTGGTACGACCCTGCTGAAGACAGTGAAGACCAAGGGTTCAGCCCTCCTAAATAAGAAGACTCCCAAACGCTACAAAAATCCACCAAATGATATATCGGGGAAAGAGAAACCTCCTCCCGAAGTATGGAGCTCAGATATTGACACCTCGTCCTCCAACTGCTAAAACCCTAAACTAGTACAACCCTCCTAAAACCCTGAATATGTCCAATAATTTGGCCTGGCTGAATAAGGCCTTTGAATCATCTGAAACTCTCTAAGATGATAGCTCAGGTAGTCACAAAACCTTGAGAGAAGTTTGAAGGTCAGATCTGAGGTATAGCCTTCTAGATGTGAGAATCATTGAATTACCAAAACGTCCTCTCTCCTCCAAAACCATCGCAATCTGCAGATAATGATATGGACATGGTGACTCCTCAAGAAAGAATCCAAACTGATGAGAAAGGGCCTGCAAGAAAAACCCTAATACTGAAATATCCCAAAGCTTCCTCAATAGGCTAGATCAAACTGTTCCTCAACCAATGGTGTGCCCCTACTAGAAATCCCTAACTGGTACGACCCTCCTGTCCTCCTGAAGATATGATGAATGTAGAATGGTGTGGGTGGATTATTTCATCCCCAATACCAAGCTTGGAACAAGGTGAGTGGATTCTTTCATCATTGATTTGTTCTCTAGGGTTTGTAATATCAAAACCCTCAAAACTGTATGCTCAAGAGAATCAACAAGCAAATCCAAAATATCCAATATGAAATGAGAGGTGCGCCCTAGCCTTCTCTTTATACTTATTTTTTGTTTCCCTGTTGACTTAAGTTAACCCCCAGGGTCAACTCCTGACTCAACCTCCAGTGCTCTATTCCTTCATTGAGTTACTTCTTTAACCCCTTTTACCTTTTTCTTAAGTCAACCTTAAAATATAACATTAGTCTGGTTGATTTTTTCCTCTTTGTGTGAGTTTATGGCCTAGTGGGGATGACTAGACCATTAAGTCTTCCCAAACCTCTTCATCAAGAGGTGGGGGACATTACCATCTCCCTTACTAGAAATTGCTTATCCTCAAGAAATTCCAAACCTGTCTCACGTACCACCTGTTCATTCTCCCACATGGCATCCTCAATGGGTAAATCCTTCCATCTGATCAGGTACTCTTCGATGCTCCTCTTCTTGAGCCTCTTCTCCCGAACCTCCAGTATCTCCTCTGGAATCAAAACCAGTTGCCTCTCTTCATCCAAAGGAGGCAACATCTCAAGGGGTGTGATGTGTTGGTTGATGGCCCTCTTTGGGAAGGATACATGGAAGAAATTGTGTATCCTACTACCCTGTGGGAGCTGCAACTCATAAGCTATGAACTCTATCTTGCAGTTGATCTTGTATGGTCCAAAGAAATGTGGTTGTAACTTCTCTGCTCTGCTTCTTTTTATAGAATCCTTCCTGTAGGGTTGGAGCCTTAGATAGACTAAGTCACCAACCTCAAAGGTATGCTCAATTTTTTGTTTATCTACTTGGAGATTTTGTTGGTTCTGCTCTCTCTGTAAATGATCCTTCAATTCTCTAAGGATATCCTGACTTTGCTGCACCTAATCCTATACCATCATAGTCCTACTGTCACCAAAAGCAATCTCCATGAAAGAGAGTGGATCATAGTTGTACAATTCCATGAATGGGGTCATGCCTATGGAAATGTGATGGGTGGTGTTGTAGCATTATTCCCCCAAATGTAGCCATCTGAGCCACACCTTATGCTACCCTACCAAATAATTCCTGAGATATCCTTCCCCCCATTTGTTGACTATTTTGGTCTGCCCATCCGTCTGAGGACGAAAGTTGGTACTAGGGGTCAAGGTCGTACCAACTAGTATGAATAGCTCCTACTAGAATGTGCTCATGAATCCGTTATCACAGTCACTGACAATGCTTTTGCCTAGGTCATGCAGTCTGAAGATCTCCCTGAAAAAAAGAAATCCTCTTAATTATGTAAGGGTTTTAGGTGTAGGCCACTCCATTATGGCTTGGATTTTCTCCTGACGTACTTTTACCCCTTTTTCTTCGATGGTGTGCCCTAAGTAAATAACCTCCATCATTCCAAACTCACATTTGGACTCCTTATCATACAATGACTAATCCTCCATGATAGACAGATTTTGGTCCACATGTCGAAGGTGCTCCTCCCACATCTTGCTAGAAATGATCAAGTCATCAAAACATACCAATAGATGCTTCCTCAACTGTTTTTTGAAGACATGGTTCATAAAATATTGGAATGTGGTTGCGGCATTGGTTAAACTGAAGAGCATCACTAAGAACTCATAGCGACCATAATGACACCTGAAAGCAGTTTTTGAGATCTCCTCCTCCCTCATCTTGATTTGGTGGTAGCCGGAACGTAGGTCAATTTTTTTGAAATAGACAGCTCCATGCAGTTCATCCAGTAGCTCATCAATCCTTGGTATAGGATACCTTTTTTTGATTGTTTTCTTATTTAATTCCCAGAAGTCAATGTGCATACGCATGGTTCCATCATTTTTCTTGACCAACACTACTGAAGAAGCAAAAGGGTTGGAACTTGGCCTGATGTACCCCATATCCAAGAGATCTCTGATTTCCTTCTCTATATATTCCTTATACTTCTTTGAATGTTTGTACGGTGTGGTAATGACTGTTTTTTCTCTTGCCTCCAACTCAATGATGTGCTCAAACCCCCTGTTTCGTGGCACCCCTAGTGGGATCGGTCCAAACACTTTGTTGTGTTTGTCAATGATCTCCTAGATTTCCTTTAGGAAACAACATCATGAGTCTGGTAGGAGAAATATCATGCACCATGATTGCTAGCTTATGGAATTCTTCAATGTACACCTCTGGTGCTCCTATCTGTCTAAGATGTGTGAGCTCCCGGAAATGCAACTAACGATCCCCCTGATCAAATATGTCAATGAGTCTCTGAGTGAACTCTATATATGCCATGATCTCACTGTGGCCTAGTCTCGTCAATCCATGATGCCACCAATCATGATATTTTCCAACTATATACATTGTGGAAAACTTGATGGCTTCCATCTCCCTCATGGGGTTAAGTTGTAGATAAATATCCATTTTTTGTACCCATGCCTGCGCTATCATCTTGGTTGTACCATCAAAGTAAGGGATTTCCATATTCTTTGCTCTACGTTCAAACTCATAATTACTCCTATGGTTTTCCCTGGGCTTGTTGTTGAATTTGAGTTGAGAGTATTTATCCAAGGACATTTTCCTCTAAATCACCATATCCACTTCATGGTAATCCCTGGTACACTACACCATATTCTCAACAAATTCATACACATGTTCATGTTGTACCTATTCATCTGTGAATGTGGGAAAGTACGGCCTAGGGGTAGCCCTGCTACCCATATGTCCATGTGGAGTACCCCCTCCATGGATTCCCTCAGACTGATGATAGGAAACATGTTTGGAATTATACCTGGGAGCCTTTTCTGGATTATACCTATTTCCACTGTGTGATCCACCAGTATCCCTATTTTCATACATCTTTGTACCTTTCCCTTTATGAGTCATTTTCATCAATAGATTGCATATCCTATTCTAGTTCTCATTCACCTTCCTTAGGTTGTCATCCACCTTCTTCAAGGTCTCAGTGATTTCGCCTGGTCCTCTACAAGTTATATTATATTTTTCCTTCAAGTGGACGACCAGTTTACCTTCAGTTTGGTTTCTGGATTTACTAAACTCTTGTGCTAAGTAAGCCAAGTCGTAGGGCTCACCATCATCACCTGAATTCTCCATCTCAACCTCTTTTTCGCTTGCATGTTTCTTCCTTCAGCCCATAAAGACTATGCATGTGCTAATCCTCACAGGATGGGAGGATCAAAGCTCTGATACCACTATAATGTTTCCAAGACAATTTTTTTCTTAGGAAGACTAACTTACCCCTGATTTAACTAGTTTATTATTTTGTATGCAGGTTGGCCACTGAAATTTTGGCCTTACAGTTTATTACATTTATTCATACACTGTTTATTCAAGATGCACTTCAATACATAAAGATCTCAACAATACACAAGATATGGAACCACAAACAGGATCTGAACTTTATTATAAGAAAGAAAGCACCTGATACAATAGAGAAGCATATGTGGAATAGCTTCAGATGGCTTCAAGACAAGAATATGAGTTTCATAAAAAATTATCCCAGAAATACAAAGTAAACCTCCCAAAGGCTTCAATACAAGATGAACTCTCCAACACAAAACTAGGGATTGGACTAACCCTCAATCTTCTTGTATGACCCTACTGAAGACTATGAAGACCAATGGTTCGACCCTCCTGAAGAAGAAGACTCCCAAATACTACCAAACTCCACAAAATTATAAATCAGGGCAAGATCAACCTCCTCCCGAAGTATGTAGCTCAAATATTGATACAGGTCCTCCTCCAACTGTTGAAACCCTAAACTGGTACAGCCCTCCAGAAACCCTCAATATGGCCAATAATTTGGCTTGCCTGAATAAGGCCTCTAAATCATCTAAAATTTTCTATGATGATATATCTCGCAGTCACGAACCCTTGAGAGAAGTTTCAAGGTCATATTTGAGGTATAGCCTCCTAGATCTGAGAATCACTGAATCACAAAAACATCTTCTCTCTTCCAAAACCATCCCAATCTACATATAATGATATGGATGTGGTAAATCCTCAAGAAAGCATCCAAACTAATGAACAAGGGCCTACAAGAAAAATGCTAATACTAAAATCTCCCAAAGCTTCCTCAATAGGTTGGATCGAATGGTTCCTCAACTAATGGTGCTCCCCTGCTAGAAATCCCTAACTGGTACGACCCTGTTTTCCTCTTGAATAGATGATGAATGTAGAATGGTGTGGGTGGAGTATATCATCTCCGAGACCAAGCTTGGAACAAGGTGAGTGGAATATTTCACCACTAAGTTGTTCTCTAGGGTTTGTAATATCAAAACCCTCAAAACTGTATTCTGAAGAGAATCAACAAGCAAATCCCAAATATCCAAGATGAAATGAGAGGTGTGTCCTAGCCTTCTCTTTATACTTATTTTTTATTTCCCTGTTGAGTTAAGTTAACCCCTAGGGTAAATTACTAACTCAACCTCGAGTGCTTTATTTCTTCATTGAGTTACTTCTTTAACCCTTTTTACCTTTTTCTTAAGTCAACTTTAAAATATAACATTAGTTTGGTTGACTTTTTCCCCTTTGTGTGAGACTATGGCCTAGTGGGGATGCATAGACCACTAAGTCTTCCCAAACCTCTTCATCAAGAGGTGGGGGACATCACAGTCAACTACATGGAAAGATGTCTAGAATATCAATAAGTGAAGGCTAAACATTAACATCTGGTAGGATTACTAAAACCACACGCTATTCCGGAATCAAAATGGGAGGTCATTTCGATGGATTTCATTATCGGATTGCCACTAATGACAAGGAGACATGACTCATTTTTTTTGGTAGTCAAAACTCTTATGAAGAGTGATCATTTTATTCATGTGCGTATGATGTATCAGACACCTGAATTAGCTATAGTTTTCATCAGTGATATTGTGAGGCTACATGGTGTGCCTAAGAGGATTATATCCGATAGAGGATTGGTTTTTACAGGACAATTTTGGACTATTTTTCAAGAGGCCTTGGGAACCCAACTTAAATTTAGTACTGCGTATCACTCGAAAATAGACGGGAAGACCGAAAGAACAAACAAAATCTTGGAGGATATGTTGTGCATGTACGTGATGGACCAAAAAAATCGTTGGGAAGAATTCTTTCCACTGGTAGAATTTGCATATAATAACAGTTATCAAAGAACCATTAAGATGGTTCCTTTAAGTTTCTTTACGGGGGACCATGTCGGACGCCTTTGAGTTGGGATCGACTTGAGGATAGGGTCCTGGTGGGACCTGAAGCGATCCAAGAAATGGAATACCAAATGAAAACCATAATGTAAAGGATAAAGGAAGCGCAGGATCGACACAAGAGTTATTATGATGCGTGTTGTGTCGATCATAGTTATGAAGTTGGCAATCATGTCTTCTTGCGAGTAAAACTACATAAGAGTTCAATCAAGTTTAGAAATGGTGATAAACTCTCTCCTAGGTTCATGGGACCCTTCGATATTGTGAAAAGGAAAGGGCCCATGGCCTATCGACAAGCCTTTCCTGATTCTTTGAGGCGTATGCACGATGTTTTTCACGTATCTGTTTTGAGACATTATGTTGGTGATCCTAGGCATATTATTGACATGATTTCCTTACAGGTATCGTACGAGGGTTCTCTCACGGCAGAGCCAATCCACATCCTATACCATCTCATTCGACGGCTACGGTGTCGAACAATAGATCAAGTCAAGGTATAGTGGGACAAATATAGTCCACACTCGACGAACTAGGAGGACGCATATGATATGCGTCATCAATTCCCTTTTTTTTTTTTATAGTTAGACATATGATATTGTGATACACTTTATTTTCGCAGTTACATACTGTGAAACTTTGGGACAAATTTTAAAACAAGAGGGTGTGTATGTAACATATCGCTCTTGCATGCACTGAGAAGACTTATTCTTTGAGGACACTTGTGTGCAAGTGATCTGGGTCGTTATACTATTGGTTGTTTTGATTATGATTATGAGACATTGTGGATTTGATGTTATGTTATTTTTTTTATATTTACATCGATAGGTGCTATTGATTAGGTTATCCTGAGTGTGCAAGAGTCTGGATGTTGAGGATGTCGAGGAATCGATGAAACTCCGTGGACTCCTGATCAAGTCAGGGAGTGGACTCTTAGGGTTTGAATGTTGTTGATGTGACATATGTACATACGATTAGATGTTATTATGTTGATTATTATTGCTGACATGATTCATTGATGGATGTCAGCTAACGATAGCTTTTCGACTAGAAACGCATTTGGAGTAAAGGGGTCACGCACAACAACGAGAGACATTGAGGGAGAGGTGTGGCAGCAGCCCTACCACAGCCTACTAGCACTCTCATCATAGATCGAAATATAGGTTAATGATTACCTAGTTCGAGAGACCTGTGATGTCGTGAGGGCAGACTGTGATAGTCGCTCATGATGATTCTAAGGGGTTCACAATAAGGGAGGTTCATTATTCCTTATAGGCCCTTAGTCTCCCACAAGATCACCCGACGGATTATTGACTTCAGGGGTTTGATGTCTACCAAATTCAGTCAAGAGGCAAGTGGGACCCTTAGAGCATGTAGTGCATCTTGAAGGACACATCGCACAAAGAAAATGGAAATAGGCGAGTGACACCCTTAGAGCACGTAGTGTGTACTAAAGGGAACGTCGTGATTTTAACTATGGTAAATTAATAAACCTAGTGCCTAGAAAACTATGCCTCCTTAGGACCTGGTCGGCATTAAAATGAATGATGTGATAAGTAAGGTTTAATAACAACTTTTCCCCTAAGAATGGTTGCCAAGCCTAGTGAATTCAAAACCTAGGTCTGAGTAGAACCTTTGAACAAAAAAAACTAATTAGACATGTAACAAGAAGAGGCAAAGAAAATTCAAGATTTATTAATGAAAATAAAATTTTTAATGAAGGTTTAATTATTGAAAAGTGGTAAATGGTTGTTTGTCTAAACTTGTTAATTCTGAATTTAGTTAAAAAGCGAGAAGCTTAAGGAAAAAGGGAAACTGAAATAAAAGGGGGGGAACTTAAAGAAAAAGGGAAATGTCTAACTTAGTAAGGAATCTAGCCTTTGGAACTTTCTATTTATGAACTCAAATAGAAATTAAGTAAGGCGTAAGTCATTTAAGAATTGTAAAAGAATAATGGGACACTGATGAGCATTTTTAGGAACGCTTTTAGTTGGGTGAGGGAAATAGACAAATTTAATTAACTAATAAATTGATTTTCTAGTGCAACTAGGGGATCGGGAGACATGTGTACAGGGGAGGTTTTTTCTAAATTAATTAAATGAAAAATAAATCCAATGAAAGTTTTGGGAAGATAATGACTAATAAAAGTCTATAAAAAGGATGGAGGAGGAGGGTTATGGATCACATTTAGCTTATGTAATGTTACGCTGTGGAAATTTCGTCTTTACTTAAATTTCTCTTGTGGGAGTTGGGATAAGCATCTGAGGTAACGAGTGGTAGCTCAACCTTGCAAGGTGAGTTGGGTGCTAGCATTCTCTGGTATCATGTGTGTGGCACCTTTACGGCTCTTGGGGCTCAAGGGGAGAAGATTATCCCTAACATTGGCTCGGAGGTATCGGTGAGGTCTCATCGATCGGAAAGTGGGATCTAGACGGAGCGAATGTGCATGAGAACCTCTTCGCCTTGTTGTCGTCGGTAAAAATACGCCTATTAAAGTTGTTACTTGTAATAAAATTTAATTTACACTTGTTTATTTTATCGTATTCGGATGACGATTTCATTGCCATGAGCTTTCCTTGGACATGTATTTCTATGGTAATTGTAACAGATTAGTTTTCCTAAAATTATCATTTGTAATGGTAATCTAGCAGAAGAAAAAGAAAACTATTTGTACATATATAACCACATTGTAAGAATTGTTGTGTAGGATAGAAATGGTTTTATTTCAAATTTTTGTAAGAATGTAGGTCTTCTTAGGGATTCCTTGAGAATTTTATTTTGTTATCAATGTAATCCCATTGTCACTTGATTCATCCTCTAAGAAACCTTGCTATCCATAGTATCTTTTATTTCTGAGTTACTGTCTAATTGGATTTCCTTGATTGCATTTTTTTTTCATTATTTTGTTGTCCACAGAGAAGATCTGGATGCATATTTGTATTTTTTTCTTTTGTTTCTTTATCTTTCAAGTTATTATTTTGTGCTTGAGCAGTCGGTCAACTGTCTTTCACTCCGGTGTTAAAGATTTAGATTCAAATGCCCTGCTTTCCTGTACATAGATAAGAAGTGTGGGATCATTTCTCTGCCCAGCAAGGAATTCCCTCTAGGCGTTTATTCCGTCCTTAGTTTCTTCGATTATTGTGATTTATTCTCGACAAACTCGTGCTTCCACACAATTATTTTGGGGATGTCTCTCCAGTTCACCAAACATTTTATTTATTTGCGATTTTGTTGGAGTTTTGTAGGAAGGAATTAAAGCAGTAGATTATGAATTCTGGTAACGGAAGTTAATGACAAATAATCTAGCATAATTTCCGCTCTAGTCATGATGGTATTCATTTTAAGCGAGAAAGGATTTGCTAGTTGGAATAGATGTGGCATAATTCCCAGAGAGTATCTCTCAACTTATTGGCAGGTCAGATTCTAAGGATAAATTTCTCTGTTATGCCTTTATCATTTGCGTTTCTGGTGGAGTTTGTTATCCCTGTATTTATTCACTTCGCGATTTATGAGTTTTTCTTGACACCGTTTTAAAAGGCCCCAGATCGAACTTCCCCTTTTTGTTATCCCTTCTCCTTGCCTGAGATGATTCACTTACCTGGGTTACCTTGGAGCTTGGTCGCAGGCATTGGCTTGCGTTTGAATCCTCCATGCATGAAGACCTATATTGTCGATCGATGCGACTTGGTGTTGTGGCCGTCGGGTTACTTAAACACTTTCTCCAATTCATTTCTGGCACAGTGTTTAGATACGTTGTCGGGGTTAATATCATTCATGCAGCTCGTTAATACCTGCTAGCAGGACATAACAGTCCAATTTCATAACCCCATTTATAGAGGTGGCCCTTCTACAGTGTTTCGACTTGACTGAAAAATATTTAACATTTGGACACTCGGCTGCGTGTTGAACACAGAACCAAACCCCGACAGTGTTGTTACTCCTGTGCATTGCGAGTTTTGTGGTTTGCAACCGTTTCTAATCTTGCAGAGATTTTTAATGGTAATATTTTAACGATTTGTTGATTTTTTTATGGACTGCGCTATTTAATGGTAGGTAATAGTTTAATGTTTGTTGGACTGTGTTTTTTGGTTCTCCTTGGAGTTATCACCTACATTCTTCTTGGCTGGAGCGCACGCAGTCCCAAACCCTTACCCATAAATTGGCATTGATTTTTTTGGCAGCCTTTATTATCTTAGAATTGGACAGAGAATGGGGTTGTTATAGAAGCATAATGTAAGAAATCCCAGTTTTAACGTGAGGGAAAAGACTGAGTAAACATCAGTTTTAACGTATGAGGTAAACAGACTCGCTAAAAGTTATGAGACATCATACTTTGGATTATATAATAGCTTTAGTACCCTAATGAAAACTGAATAGAATTGGAACACAACTTGTTTTAACTATCTTAAATGGAGTGGAGTTAGTTGTTAATACACAAACTTGAATAAACTACCTTACATGCTACTGAATGAACTCTTTTTCATCTTAAAAAATGGGAATACGTTGTAATTTGGAATTAGTAACCATAAATTTTGTTAGATTGAAGAAAACAAATTATTTAAATTCTACACAAAATTCTCCTTTAAGATGTTTATCCTTGGTAACAAGAGTCTTCATTCTTTTAAAAAAAGGGTTGTCTATGGTTTTATTACCGAAATTTTAACTTTGTAGATTGGGATTTGAGCATATATATTATTGATTTGAGCATAATGCAACTTTACCTACTAATGTCCACCAAATCATACATGTTGTAAATTTAAAAATAAGCCAGCCAATAATGAATATGTTATATTGTGTTACCTAGGAATGCATCATGTTAAATTGATAATTTTTATAGGGTAATATTAATTTATTTAAATTATTTGATGATCATTATTTCTAATGATAAAAGGGGTTGTAATTAGCAAGAATGGAGAAGATCTGATTATGTTAGTTAATGGTGTATGATGAAAATTTTTTAATGGAGAATAAACTCTATACTTACAGGAGTTAGAAGGATGTATTGTAAGTTGTAGATGTATTACTCACTTGTTTATTTAAAAATCCTAGTTGAATGAGTGTAGTTATTGTTTACATGGACTTGTTTTTTACGTGATTAAATAAAGGACCTCGAAGGTATATCACTTCTCACGCCTTGGATCCTACTTAATGGTTGATTTATTAAATAGCGTGTCTAGACCTTAAATATAATTTCGCCTCAAGTTGGTTACTTCTAGATAGTTTGTGTATGTCAGATATCTTGCTTGCTTATAAATTAAAGGTTGATCGAATAATGTCCATATGTTTAGATTATCTAGTGGTGCACAGCGAAATGCCACTAATGTTCGGTTCTTGTTATTTACTTGTGCGCCATGCACAGTTGATTCATTGATTGTTATTTCTCGCTCGCATTGAAGGTTCGTTTTACATGTGTCGGTTGGTGATGTTGCGTTTGTTGATTTATGATTGTCTTTAGCTTGTAGGCGTTGTCTTTCTTGTGTCGGGCAGGATGTAGACACCTCCTTGTTTCTCAGAACATTCACCAACCTTGAGACTTTAAATGGTAAAAATTGATGGGAACATGGGCTTGAGCATTGCTTATGTGTCCTGGAGGTCCTAACCTTGCAGGGTAGGATGGGAGGGTAGTCGTTTTTATTTTTTCTAATTGATTATCCCATGTTTTTTCCAGTTGCATGATGTGATAGTATGTTGGGTTGTTGTTGTTTGTTTCCTGATGTGCGTGCGTTGTGTTTATCATCAAGTTGTGTTGATTAATTGTTGTCATTGTTACTTTCCTGCAAAAAAAAACAAATTCACTTGCTTTGCGTCGCATGTAGTCATAATGATGGGATTCATTGAAATGTTTTTGAAATTATGGCACGTGCTATTCTAATATGTCTTCTTTTCAATACCACATATTTGTCCAAAATTCTACAAGTTTGACCAAAATTTGATGTGCCAAGTTAAAGTTATGGTAACTTTCCCAAAGCTTGTTGTTATTTAGCCTTTTCTAGATAACAAACTTGTATGGTTTGTCACGTGTCCAATTTTTTTTATATGAGTGTGGAATTTGGACCTAAAAAAATATGGTCTATTCTCTTTCCAATTAAATTGGTAGCACTCAAATTGGACCTTTATAAAATTAGATATGATTGTTTTACCCGGAACAACTATTTTAGACTAGTTATAGAAATAGTCAAAACCCTAACTTCTGCAACCTGCAGCTTGAAAACTATAGAGAATCATAGTCTAATTTATTTATTGCAAGGTTTGTGATATGAATCCTCAATCTCCTAGAAGTTTTGCTCATTGATATGTCCCATAAGAAAATTTATGACTATTTTACTGAGAACGCCAATTTGAGACTAGTTTTAGGACTATTCAAAAACTCTAAATCCCACAATCTATAACTCCAAAAGTGTAGTGAACCAAAACCTGAAATATTTACCACAACTACTTTGATATGTCTCCTCGGGCTCCCAAACATTTTGTTGTTTGAAACTTCTTAAAAAAAAATTATAGCAAGAATTCCAAGGTGACACGTTTGAAGGACCATGTCCAACCTTCATTACAAGGCCAAATGGATAGTGTGAGATGCGATGACACTACCAAATCTTTTAGTTTTATTTATCCAAGCATATTTAATTATGTCATTATCATAACTACAACACCCTCATCATAACAACTAATAGACATGAAATTAAATTTCACTATGGATTTTAGTATTTGGACTTCCAATAAGATGTTTATATAATGAAATTTAGAATATTAATATACTTCCTATGGTTATCACACCATTAAAGTGTTTAGGTTAGAAATTGTTTTTGGTTAACTCAAATTAAATCTACTGAGATTAAAAAAATTAGCTAGTTAACTCATATTTTCAAGTTGAAATTGTATTTATTATAAAATTTTAAGTTAATTCTATTATAAAAAAATAAAAATATTTTCAAAACCACTTTAAAAAACATCTTTTGGCAAAGTATCAATATTATTAATAAAATAAAACATATTAAAATTATGTAAAATATTATAAATTTTATTTAAATAAACCATATTACAATATTGAATACAACCAACAACTACTTAGTAAACCTCCATTAATAAGACCACATTATATTATTGAGTAAAAACTATAGTAGGTCCTTGCAATATTACATTATTAAATTACTTGCAATATTGTATTATTAAATTACTGACTAAAAACTATCTAGTAATAAGTCCTTACATTATTGAGTAAAAACTATCTAGTAGGTCCTTGCAATATTGCATTATTACATTGTTGAGTATATACACACAACATGACATTATTGAGTACACAATGTATGTAATAAATTTTATATAATAGAAATACATTATATTAATTAAAATTAAAGTTATCATAATTTTAAATAGTAAAAAATTAAAATACATTTTGATAAATATTTTTATTTTTTATTATTTAAATTATATTTTTAAATGAATTATACATACTAGAATTATACATACATATTTAACAATTTCTCACAAAAATTAAGATAAAATTAAATTAAGACTGTCTTATAAAATTTAAAGGACCATTTTTAATTAATAATATACCTATATCCAATATGTTATTAACCAAAAATGTGGCTATTTTATATCAAATTAAGGATATTTGATATTTTTTTTAAAAGCAATGCAAACTATCCATATTATTCAGGATGATATACTTTTCCACGGTACTGAATTTAGTATCATTAGCATATGGAAATTACTTTTGAAAGAAATTAAAAAACAAGATTTTATTAACAAGATTTTATTATTTATATGAAAGATGTTTTGTAAGAAAATATCAAAACACAATTTTAAAGTTAAAAAAAAACTAGTTGTGTGGGCAGTGTAGAGTATAATAGTTAGTGATGGAGTGTACAAGTCACTCAGTTTTGTAAAGTTATCCTATACTAGCTTTATGTGTCCTTTGAGGGTTGGGTTGACATGTGAAGAGTTGGGTTGGTATATAGTATCTGTTTGATTAGTTGTTGATTTTTTCAGTGAAACAAACAAAAAAAAAACAAATTTAAAATATAACACTGTTTAAAATTTTTAAAAATAAGTTTAAATATTGGATTTTATTCAATTTTTGGGGAAAATTATTATTGGATTTTGTGGTTCAATTGTTAGGAATAGTGAAATTGCAATTTTTCATTGTTTAGATAGCAGTATATAGATAGATCCAATACCCTGAAAAATTCATTCAGATTAAGCAATATCAACAATTTATACTTGCAATTTTATCCATTTTTTTAAATTTTTGACTGCTTGCTGAATCAAACTGATAGAAAAAACAACTTGGAAGAATTAAAAAGTAATAATGTTTTTTTATCTTTTAGTTTTTTTACCAAAATCCAACTACATAAATTTGGGTAAAATAACAATTTTCTGTTGTTTAAATTGTATTTTTACATTTTAAATATATAAATGGATTGAGTGTGCTTACTAAAAAAAACTACACAAAGAGCTGAATATAATGACAAATCGTGTTTGCCAAACAGATCCATTGGTAATCCCAAGGCGCTTGAAGGTGAACCGTTGGATGGCGAGAATAGGATTTGGTGTTTATATGATTGACTCAGCTTGAGGTTAAGGCGTCGTGCTTTGAACGACAACAAAGCAGAAAAGTCGGTCATAATCGAAGCATAGCCAAGTCGAATACAAATGGAAAAGTAGAACGACTTGAATTCTGTGGAATTTATGGCTACACATGGGTATGTGTATATGGCCACGTTTACAAGTTTCTCTCGGAATTTCATATATCAATCTTACAAGTTTGTCGGGGTCTGAGTCTACCCTATCAATCTCTGTTTAGTAGCCGTACCACGACGGTGAAAATCTACTCTTCCTCTCGCAACTCAGATAAATAGGACAGCTGAGAGCTACTTCTGGCCCAGCGATCGCAGTGTCATTTGCATTTTCTGAAATTCAAGTTACGTGAATCTTTCAATTACACCTGTGCCTGCGCCTGCATGGTGGGGTCGAACTCAAATCCAGCTCCACCTGATATATGATATACAATTTTAATTGGAGTTAGTAGCATGGCATTAGTTTTCAAATTAGAGGTTAAATTGTAATTAGGAGTAGTATTTAGTTTTATGTCTAGGATTAAAGTTAAATGCTACTAAAAAATACATGATCCCATTTGTGATAGTTTCGATAATGACTATAAGGTATATTAGTTTTATTGTGAATACTAAAATAAAAGTGTCTTTTAATTTTGAAGTAAAACCTTTGAAGTAAGACCTAAAAACTAGTTTATGATTTTTATATAAACAATCCCCTTAAAAAAATGTTTTTGAAATGTAGTTTTCTCATATATTTAAAAATGTAAATTAATATAAATACATTTATTTACTTGGATGGAGTGTCATTGGATGGGGCTCGAGATTCACATGTGTCACGTCATATCGCCACCTCTCCATGCATCCTAGTTCCTTCAAGTGAAGCGTGGGAGCGTGATTAGAGAGAATTCAGACAAGTAGTATGGTAAATTTGGTTCGTGTTGAGCAGGGTATAACAACCCACTTCCCAATGTTTGAAATAATGGCCTTAATCAATATTCAGCATGAGCGATATAGTGTGACTATGCAACGAATTATGATGTGGAAATGGGAACTAAATGGTAGAAGTACATAGATGATAGATGAAAGGGGGAGATCATATTTTGGTAAGGAGAGTTATGGGCGACCATGAGATGATGAGAATGTTGAAAGGTGACAATCTATTTTTTAAGTGATTCGAGGTGAGGTGTTAGATGGTATGAATTTGGTATGGAGAGTAGGATGGCTTTACCATGGTAGTTTGTGCCAACTTGTAGGAGGGAACTCGACACAGTCTCCAAGTAAGCATTTTGGCTTCTCCATAGCTCTAGTTTGTTGGCATTGTATTGTGCTAGAGATTTTGGTTTTGGGAGGTGCTTCGTTTATTATTCTGAAGATCGGTTGGAAGGTTGTTGATCCATATTTAGGAGCAGAACGAACTGATTAACATACTAAATACAATATGGTGGTAGCTATCTTTGAGAAGAGATGTGGCTGCTATGTACATTTGTCTAAGCATAATGATTACGCTAAGGTTCAAAAGGCTCTTTTTTAACATTACTCATGGATGCCAAAACCCTAGACATCCAAAAACCTAACCCTAGGAGATGAAATACCAAAAGTTATGTGGGCCCCTATGGGTAAGTCGGTACCTCAACTTCCCAGGGTCGTAACTTTTGCATACAACCTCTGTTTTAGGTGCATGATAGCACGTTGGAAAGGTATTTTCAGGAACTACACATTACACCATCAAACTCATACTCTATCAACAATTTGACTATTCCAAGCTGAAAAAATATTGTTTAGGGCCCCAAAATGGGCCTGAAAGTACAACAAGATGTGTTGACATAAAAACATACAAAATCATCCACCTAGAAGATGTGTAAGGCTTCAGAAAGACTCGAAAGTGTAGAATCCACAATTACAAAGAAATAAAGAAGAACATTTTGAACTAAAATTTGTCAAGACGAGCCAGTTGGAATAGGTGAGTGGCCACAAATATCCACCTGGATCAGTCCTCCCCCCTTAGGATGAAATGGTCTCCATTCCATTGAGTTCCCCCATCAGGTGATGAAACTTCTGTTGAATTTGGCCCTGAGTGAGCCACTTTCCTTGGTGTAGGAGTTGCCCTACCTTGACAACCCAATAAAGTTGGATCCTTTATTAGCAAGTGCCCTTGAAATGTGTATCCACTATCTTATCAGTGGATTCTTGTTCCATGCAGTCAGGGTTGAGCTCCGTTGGTGTCAGTTGTTCTGCTATATCTGAGGTGTGCAATAATGGTGGAAATAATGGCCGAAGGAGGTCCACATTGAACACTGGGTGCAAGCCAAGGAAGGGTGGAGTGTTGAGCTCAAAATAATTGTTACCCACAACCTTGGTAATAGTGTAAGGCCCATAGCGAAGTGGGTGAGATTTCTATGGGGCCCTGTAAGACGTTCTTTCTACAAATCTAACCAAATCTTGTCTCCAACCTAAAACTGGTGCAAAACCCTATGTTGATCATGGAGTTGCTTGTACTTAGCATTGGCTTTTTGCAAAATCTCATGGACCTATTGGAAGATGTGCTAAATCTGGTTAATGAATCTAGTGTCTTTGTCAATCTTATACTGAAGATGCGTAGAGTTTGTATGTGTGGTTGCAAGAGGTAGTGCAACACTAATGGGAGCCAAGTGTTGAAATCCCAGCCCCACCTGAAATGGGTTGTGGTTGGTGGAGTTATGGAGAGTCTTGTTGTAACTGTGTTGAACATAGGGGAGACTCTCATCCCATGTACGTGGATTCTTAGAGTTGTATATGCACAAGATGTTCAAAATTATCTGATTGGCGACCTTTGTTTGGTCATTAGTCTAGGGGTGGAAATAAGTGGATTTAGTGAGCTTGGTGTCCAACAGTGACTAGAGAATCAACCAAAATGCGTTGAGGAACCTTTTGTCTCGGTCGGAGATGATGGTCTGTGGTATCCCAAAATGGACCCACACTCGTTCAAAGAAGATCTTGATAGTATCTGTCATTGTGATGTTCTTCTTGCAGACTATGAGGATGTCCATCCTTGAAAACCAATCAACAATAACAAATACACATTCATTGCCTTGCTTGGTGGATGGAAGAACAAACATGTAATCCATCGAGATGGATTCCCAAGGCTTCTCAAGAGTAGGAAGAGGGGTGTATAATCCTTGCTTCTTGATGTTTGGCTTGGTCATGGCATAGGTAGTTCAAGATCTGATATACTTGTTAACATCTTGTCAAAGTTTTGGTCAATAAAAACGTTTATGTAGAATGGCCACAGTTGGCTTCCCAAATCATCTTTGGATGCTTGCTTGTAAGAACATAGAAATGGCACATATGGCATAACAACCTGTCCTGAATGTGAAAATCAGTAACATTCGTGCATGTAACCAAGAGATCATAGGTGGTGGCGAAGTCTGGATCTTGTTGATAAAGTTGGGGCCACTCAAATGTCACATGTCCATAGGAATGGAGCACAATGGTGAGTGTAGGCATGGGAGGTCAACTAAGGAAGTCGGCGACATGATTTGTGCTCCCTGTCTTATACTTGATGTTGAGATGGAACTGTTGAAGGTAGGTGGATCACTAAATTGATATATAAAGTTTATTTATTTATGATATAAATAATTTTTATCAAATAATAATTTAAATATCTAATATGTCGAATTAAATTAAAAAATATTTTCAATAAAATATTTTTTTAATTTATAACATAAAAAACTCTAAAATTTTCATTTTAAATTTTAACCATGGGAATCTGTAACTAGTAAGGGATTTTAGCAAGTGGGGAAGATAAAAAAAAACATGCTACCCAACCACCCAAGCCAATTTTAATACTTTATATGTTAAATTTAATGAGGAGGGCACTCCCTGTTTATAAGGAAAATGAATCTTAATTTAAAAAGATATACATAGCTTCCTCTTTTGCTCGAACTAATTTGGTGAAAAA